>ML801930.1:218808-229965 GCA_009831015.1 Picea engelmannii | reverse complement strand
AAAGAACCAAACATCCTATTCACTGTATGCTTTTCCTGTGTTAGTCAGAAACTGGGTTAGAGATCCCTGCTCAGAAGGAAGGGAATCAGATTGCCCTGTTCTCTGTAGACTTCAATCTCACAAGTGTGCTAAACAGAAGTAAGACCCAAGGCTCCTACTTAGATAGAAAGGAACTAAGTGCTTTGTTCTTTGTTAGATAGAGTTTATTGTTTTCTGCATTATTGTCTTCATGAAAGAGTGTTAGTACTGAGTCTTTGTTTGAGAGTAAGGGTCCTGTTCTATGATTGCAAGACAGTTGTTCTTTCCCAATGCAATGTTATTTTAAAATGTAATCCAGGATTCTTAAATTGAACTATAAAGAATTGCAATAGGGAGATTTCTTTCCTGTGATTTAATTCAGAGCTTCAGTCTACTCCAGCAAGTATAGATAGAATGATTTTCTTTACTACAACACTAAGTGCTTTTGGAATTGAGCATATATAGTGCGTGGCTATCTTTGAAACAAAAGACTTCCCTGGGTTGATAATTTATGTTTCACTTGGTTGTTTGAAATTAATTAAGCAATTATAGTGACCAACAGATGCCATAGGGGATGCAAGATATGCCCCTCTTGCCTTACCTCGGCCAGTGAATTCTCTCCCTGCTATACATTATTTAAAATACATGCCCAAATTCACAGGAGAAGAAGATATAACTATTGAATAACATCTTGTTGCCTTCTACAGTTATGCAAACAATCAAAATATTGAAAATGAGGATGTGTGGATGAGAGTCTTTGTCCAAAGCCTTTTTGGTGAGGCTAGGAATTGGTTTAGGGGTTTGGCCCCTGGATCCATTACTGGGATTGAGACGTTAGATGATGCCTTTCTAATGCATTGAGGGGATAAAAAGGACTTTTCGTATTACATCACAAGGTTTGAATCCCTAAAGAGGAAATAAGGGGAATATGTCTCTAACTTCTCTAAAAGATTCAACAAAATGTACAATAAGATCCCTACTAAGATAAAACCTACATAAACCTCTAAAAAAATCACTTATGCCAGTGCCTTCGACCCTTATTTTTTCCTTCTACTAAGAGAAACAAGATTAGCCTCCTTAGCTCATATGCAAGATGCAGCCTTGGAGGTAGAATCAAACATAGTGGCATCTGATAAACTTAGTGGGGAAAATAATAGGGACAGGAGAAAAAATAGATCTGAGGCTTCAACCTCTATTTCCTCTATTGTCCATCCTCAAGTAGATGAACTTGCCAAATTAGTAAAATCCCTTTATATTGATATAGAGAAATTAAAACTGGAAGGAAAACAGACCTATAGAAATACTCAAAATGTTGATAGCATAAATGGCATTGTTGTTGGGGACAAAGCATCAAAGAAATATTCCTTGGGAGAATGACAATGATCATATCCACTTCTTTATGGTGATTAGGAAGAGGACACATGCTTGACTATAGATCTTTTACCATGGTGACTCCATTGTCTAAAGATTAAAAGGAGACTCCAATGGGGATCCAACTTTGGAAGCCAGTTTTGGCTCAAAAGTTTGTCTTTTGTGATTTTTCGAATGTAGTTGGTTTTCCAAACCTAATTCTTAGTAGAGATTAATGGGAAGGTATCCTTCCTACATTTAAAGGAGAAGAATGGGAGGATCTCGCTGAAGATTTTCTAGATTTTCATGAGTTTATTCATGAATGTCAGATTGTGCATGAGGATGTCAAGATCAAGATTTTCACATACTCATTGAAGGGAGCAGCCCTTGACTGGTGTAGATCTCTTCCAGCTTCAAGTATTAACTCATTGGAAAGTTTTCATGATGCTTTAAATATATTTTTTAAAGAAAATTTTTCATCTTAAAGTCTTTTTGAAAATTGTTGTGATGTATTTGAGAAGCATATTCAACAAAAAACAAAGTTTTCCTCTATTTGCCAGAATAAAAATCATGTTAGTGAGGAAGATCTTCAAGATACCATTGATGATAGTAATGAGGATTTCATAGCTGTAGATGCATTTGATCTTGTCCCTGATACACCTGCTATTTTAGATTTGAATGAAGAAACAATTATAGAAGAAGATTTTTCTCAAATTCTTCAAGAGTTTTCTTATGATATATTTTCACCTGTGATTAAAGAGAAGAATCAGAAGACTGCTTGTCATTCTTTGAAAAATGCAGAGGTTTTTTGTTCACCTATTTTTGATAAGTATTTAGACGAAGACTAGAATATCCCTACATCAAATGTTTTTGACTTGAATAGCAGCTAGCCGATGTATGACATCTATGAATCAGATTTCGATGAGCGCTTTTCTTCATCCATCAAGGAACAACATTATGCAAAAATCATTCATTCTGTGTTTGTATAAGACATTGAGCAGCAAACAAAGTTATCCTTTGATGGTCATCAATACACTTTTTTCTGTGATCTAGTGGTCATCTACATGGAGATGTTTTATTTAGAAGTTTTCAATTTTGCAACTTTTGGAATTAAAACAGATTGTGATTGTAAGTATGTGTTGCAACTTAAAATTCTGCTACAAGTCATGAGGTCTTCTCCGAATTTTATTTTCATACAAGAAGTTATTTCAGTCAGTTGGATGTTATCATGGCTTCATTGGAAGCATGATTTCACATGATTAGCTAGTTTTTACTGGTTAGAAGTAGGAATAGATAGATGAATAAGCTCACCATATGAACATGAAGATTCTTTAAGTTTTTTTTCAGTCATTTGTTGTTAGAATAAGTTGCAGAAGTTTGGATCAGATAGGGAATGCTATTAAAAGACTCCATAGCCCAATGGACTAGACATAATACAAAATTGTAGATGTTTGCAGAGCAAGTTGCAGACGTTAAAGGTTGGGAGCAACCCTAGGATAAAGCACTGAAACTACAAGAGTTCTTAGAGACTCACAGGGAGGTCTCTATCCCCCATGGAGCCTATGTAGCACAATAACTTGCATCTACAAAATTGGCATAAGACATTAGTCAAATCTATTCCTGGAAAGTCACTGCCGAAAGTGATACCAAAATCTCCTAAGAATGGTGAAACGATGGCACTGCAAATTCCACAGAGTGCTACCAAAGATGAAGTCTTTGAGCATCATGAATGTAAAATTGTTTTTTGTTGAATAAAGGCCCGAGGGACCAATCTATGTTAGCACAAGAATTTTCATCTACAAAATTGGTGTAATACATTAGTCAAATCTATTCCTGGAAAGTCATTGTCGAAAGTGCTACCAAAATCTCCTAAGACTGGTGAAACGATGGTGATGTGAATTCCATAGAGTGCTACCAAAGCTGAAGTTTTTGAGAAGCATGGATGTAAAATAGTTTTTTTTTGAATAAAGGCTCGAGGGACCAGTCTCCATACGGCCAGCTATCAACACCTTCATTAACAACAACACATGTCAACAATTAGTCACACAAGTCAGCACTCAAAGCAATTGACAGAGCCATGGTAGAAATCCCATGAAGAGGGGACAAAATAATTAGTGCGCTATAAAATCATAGGTGCTCTACAAAATTTCATGCAGATACATAGGCAGGCGCTACCAAAATTTTAACAAAGAGTGAATTACACAGGTCGGCGCTACCGAAATTTGCTGAGTTATTTTGCAAGGAGACTTCTGCAAGTTTTGAGTGACTAACTTAAAACTTGTTCTATGAACAAATGGGAAGGAATTTTTTGTTCATAACATACCAAATAGAAAAAACCTCTCTCAGTTTTTTAAAATATGTTATGGTTAGATAGATATTAGTCATAGAAGTTGTCCAACAAAATGTGTTACGGAAACTCTGTTCTAAATTGTTGAAATGATATTTTTGACTAGATGACTTCCAGGATTATTTCTAGGTGAACCATGATGAATTTTCAAAATATGAAGGAGTTTATTTTCAATAAAGGACCCATGAAAATTAAACTCTTTCATTTTTCACACAGGTATCATGGATTGCGATATTCGAAATAATCTTTGAGCCCTATGTTTTCAGTTTTCGTGATTTCCTATTTGAGACATGTTTTTGTGACACCTGTTGCATCCATATGGAGATTGATTTAAATAAATGGAGATAGGTTTGTATTTATAACAATCTCATATACAAAAACCGTTCTCATATTTTACACAACTGTTATGGTTTGAGAATTACAAGTGACGTTTGGAAGCCTATATTTCCGAATTTTGCCTCCTGAAAAGCAGGAAATTACTTAAAACGTGTCATTTTTTGTTTGTAGTTGTTTCTATTTTGGGAAAGGGGTTGGAGTTCTAATAGGTGAGCTTGAAAGGACCTATATGTCTATATATTGATTGTACAAGAGTGTAGGGGGGTTGGATCCAGGAGAAAGAGAGATTAGAGAGCTGTAGTAGGCACTTTGCCTATGATCATTGTAACCCTGAGGAGATTTTGTTTTTGTAAACATTTTTGTTATTGAAGGTTCATGATATCTGTGTTATCATATTGTATCTCTTGTTTTCTTTTACAATTTGTCTTCTTACTTGAATGAATTGTACACCTTAAAGATCATGGTTGCCTTTGATAAATGGATTCTTGAGCATCTGAGGATCTGATGTACCTTGCCTATTAGTCATCGTTTACATTCAAGTAACTTGGATTCATTTATGTAGAGAGGATCTCTTCTTTATGGATGTTCTTCTTTGTGTTATGTTTTTCTTCCTCTATTTAACAAATCTTTATCTGATATGCAGATTGATTGCATTTAATGAGTAGGGTGTTTGCTTGACTCCATAGCCCAATGGTATATCATTGATTTACAATAGCTTACTATCCTTTCCCTTCCTTGTTTTATTTTTCTTGATCCACAAAATCAATCAAGTCTTTTTATTTCTATGTTACCAAGCTTACTCTCATTTGTAGTCTGGGAGTGACTCTTGGAGTGATAACAGGCGGTTTACGGTGTTCAGACCCTGCACCCACGAGCGGACATGCGTTTGTGTTAATTTCCATCTCTGGGGAGGTCAATATCTGTTCTGCTGTAAAATTTTGTTGATACTTCAGTGTTGACATGATAGAAAATAGTGGCATAAAAAATAATTGGACAACTACATGTGCAATTGCAATATCTGCTATTTTTTTGTTAAAATAAAACATGTGCAAGTTGTACTTATAAAATATGTATGGTGCAATGTGCCCATATCACAATACATGCTCTTTATCCTCTACACAAACTGGTGTGACCATGATACAATTTGTCTTGTACTTGAGATATGATATGTACAACAAAGAGAGTGCAAAATTGTGTTTTCATGTATGGATGCATATCTGGATACTTTGCCATGGAAAACCAAAATTGTTTAGATATGACAATGCACTTTCTTAATATTTTATGGTTTGTAATATATTTTGGGCAGGGAAAAACTTTATATATTTACAACCATGGATGGAGAAAAGAAAAGGTTCATGTTTATTCCTATCTTTTACTCTATTAGTCCATTCTCATTTACTGTATGTACATATTACTTGTTCTCCGACGCATACCAGCTTCCATTCATGTTCATTATGTTTTGTGCATTCCCACATTCAAAAAAATAGAATAGCTGGAGAAAATGATGGAGTCTTGACTGCAGCGGTGGAAGAGGAGTTACAAAGGTACATGCTTGTACTGTTATTTCATATTTGGTTGTTTTGTATTTCATTTATTGTTTGTATGTGTGTTCACCTAGTTTATTGTATGTATATGTTGCGTGCCTTCCTACATAATAACTTATATTCATTACATGGCTTCCTACATACTAACTTCCTTGATGCCCATTGTATTTTTCCTATTTAGGGCCCCAAAACGGCCCTAAAAGTACATAAATATGCATTGACATGAAAAATTCCAAAATAATCTAGTTTAAATAGGTGGGAAGCCCCCATTATCCACATGGATGTTGTGTGTGGCTTCAAGACATCCCCAGAAGTGCATAACCCACAATTAAAAACAAATTTACCGATTACAGAGAAACGTGTTGAACTGAAAACTATTAAGATGAGCCAGTTGGAATTTGGAACAGGTGGGTGGCCACCAATATCCATCTGAATAACATACTAACACTCATGTTGTTCCATCCATTAGGATCAAGATTCCTGGTTGTGTTACATCCTTGAGTAAGAATCTCATACTTCTTCCTCCTCATCATGCTAACCACCCCATTACGGACTCCCCCACTTATTCCTTTTTGGGTACATTTAGTGCACCTTCACATTATCATTAACCTTTTGTATCATCCACCATCGAATTCCCATCCACAATATCATACTCCATTCATATACCTAGTATAGAAACTAACCAATGGGGCCCCCACCCTCACCTTTCTCTACTTGTGCCCTCTATCATCCAAGCCATACTCCACTGAGGCACCCATTTCTCTACATGTACTTTCAACCCCATTATTTATTTGGTAATTGTAAAAAGCACTTTTCATGTTTTAGCAAGTATAGTAGATTTTGGCCATCGTACCTGATGGCGGTTTTTTTCCCTTGTCAAATCACAACCCCTATTACCCTTGGTTGGGGAATCTCACTACCCTCACACCCTCTACAAGACATTTGTATCTAAGACAAAATGTTGACCACCTATATATCTTTGTGTCCCATATCACTCTATATTTTGACCTACGCTACATCCCTTTGCATTCTCACCCCTTCGGCATAATTTTCCCATATCTGGTCATCCTCCTAACACCACATAGTATATTACATTTTTTTCCATCCATAAATACCCCCCAACCAAGGGAAGTTTTAGAATCCTTTATATTCTAGACATCGTTCCTGATCATCACCCTCTTCACTAGTACCAATACAATTTCTGACACCATGATGATCCACCCAGATATCTAGAAGCCCTTTTCTTCGTCTCGTCATGTTACTTTTTGTGTCGACATCAACAAATTTCCAGAAAAGTGACAGTATCTTGGCTCTCATGCCATAGAAAATGAGTTGCCTCGGATGAAAAAGAGAGAGTCCTAATTTTTCTTTGATGTCGTTGATCCCCATGACATTCAACTCCAACACAATCTCATGTTATGGTGGATCTTACTTTGCGACTATTATAGTTTTTAGCAGTGACCAAAGAACTTTGAATTTGATTAGGCCATCAATATCTCTGAGTCCTTAACAACTCGATTAAGAGCCAATTCCATCATCATAATTGTCACCTATTGTTTCTAATTCCCTCGAGGGTGCTGCAGATATCTACTTTTCCAGTAAGTTCAATTACTACTATCTCTTTATGGTCTCATGATACGATCATGGGGCATGCCTGCCTCATTTGTACAAACAATTTTTTTTTCTAGCCTACTTTGCATTGATCTTCCATCCCCTCTCCCTCCGACGGATGACTCCCACGGTTCCTCAAGTCCATTTTTTCTCACTTTCTAGACAATGTTATCATCACCAAAAGAAACTGTGATGTATTTCGGCTATATGTATGCTCCTAAACTCACACATCAGGGGGCATATGTTATCACTGGAAAATGGCTCACTACAAATACATACAATGGATGAATAAACAATTAACAAAAACACAACATACTACCAATATTCATGGAAGGATTACACTTAGTTTGAAAAGACAATCATAAAAGTATGTAAAATTGTTTCTCAAAATCCACACACATTCATCCAAAGAAATTCTCACAGATTTGCCCAGGCTAACACGGTGTACGATGTGCACAATGCATGAATGACAGTCAAAAGACCCGTGAAGATGCAAAAATGATGCGTTGATGAGTTTGGTCGGGCCTCAACCACTTTTGGGATGAAGGGGATATCCACCATACCCATAATCTCCACCAAATTTCTCCTTGGGATCACTGAAAATGATGGGAGGTACCTCCAAGGGCCTCCCATTCACATTTGGAACAAGTTAAGAAAAAACTTGTCATCCTCCTATAAATAAAGGGCCATTGTATGCAAAAACGAAGAAGCATTTGAGTATTTTTATGCTGCTCATTTTTATCTTTGGGAAGCCATCTTCCTCTTAGAAATATTTTCGTATTCATAGAAAGTGTTAGAGCTCTCTCCTCTTGAGTAGTCTATCACTCTTTTCTTCACAATTTTTATTTGTTAGCCATTGATAGTAGAAATAAGACTTTGTACTTGGGGACTCAAGAGCCTTCCCAAGGAGGAAGATGGGACTCATAAGTTCTCATACTTATTTAAGGAGAATCAATTCGAATATCATTTTACTTAGTATATCTCTCTTATGTTTTCTTTGTGCATTCATTTCAAGTTATTACTTTCTTAATTTATATTTAATTTATTATTGTTTATTTCTTCTCTTTATGTTAGTGGAGCCACTAACCAAGTAACTCTATGTTGTGCTTTTTGGATAGCCTATAGATAATTAAGGAACCTCCTTTTTTTTCACCCTTATGTCAAAAAGAACCCAACAGTGATGAATATTTTTTACTAAACCTTATATTATTTTATTTCAAAATATTAAAAAAACTTAAATTATATGATTTTATTTTGTTATATTTCCATTAATTTTTAATATATCATTTTATTATAGTTAGAGTTCCTTATCCTAATCCTATTGTTTCATATTTATTTATGTATTCTAAAATTCAACAATAATCGTAATCAAATGATAATGGAAAAGTTGTTAACGAAGTTTGACAATATCGCCTACGTCTCTGAGCCTTTGTCTCAATGGGTGAGGCTTTATTGTTTCTCTTAAAAGCTTAAAAGGTACATCATAAAAGTGCCAAATGGATTACAAACTGATCTGGCTATATTATGCTAGATCTTAAGAACCCGTCACAACTGACGTCACAGAAAACAGATGAACGAAGCTCCCAGAAATGGCCTGCAAAGTTGCTCTCCTCAATGGCTTCCCTGCATAAAAATGGCTTTGGATTTACTATTTTTCAACATTTATCCTCTTTTGAAACTCTATAAGGCTACCAATAACCTCTAGTTATATAAGCTTGAAGTTTGAAAAACACTCCCAACTTCCCCCCAAGATCTGGCCTCAAAAAGAGCTCCAGATCCTCCAAACATGGCCAAAATCTCCCAAAACTCGCTGAAAAATCAAACAAAATCTTATTATATGGTTTAAAAGACCACTTTTGGGATAAAATAGGGATCAACTCCCAATCCTTGGGATCCTTATCAAATCTGCATAATCCATGTGGCCAAGCACTGGTGTTGGCGCGTTGCCCCCCTCCTTTTCTGGGTCCTGGTTATATGTGCTTGGCCATATGGTCATGCCCCTAAGATCCACGCACATGTAATGGTTGTTTGGCCCCTGGTTTCTAGCAATGGTCACATGCCTTGGTCTATAGTCTAGCCTGGTTGACCAGGCGCTATCCCCACCAATCTGCGCCAAAGGTAATCGAATGGTTATATGCGTAGAGGTCACATGGAATGTGAATGCGTCGAGGATGATATCAAACCACACCCAAAAGGTATAACATGTGTTTATATGGAACGGTTGTATGGTTTTCATGTCGGGGGCTGGGGCCTAGCCCCGACCCTATTCTCCGCTAAACTTACAACCATTCAAGATTAAATAAAATATTTGGACTATAGTTTACAAGCATCACCGTGGGCGGGATGGTAGCCCGACCCTGCCAAATCATTCTTCCCAGACCGGAGGTCATGGGTTTGACTCATGTAGAGTCCATACCATTTTTCCACAAAAAACAACCAATGAAGGGGTGCCACATGGTAGCCCATGAATGGGCCATGTGGCACCATACCATTATCCCAAATAAATGCCACGTGTCAAACTATGATTCGTCCACCTGTCATCAACATCTTCCCAGTTAGCATGCCACTCCTCTGCCACATCACCTATATGGATGTACAGAATGTAGGTTCAACTTCCACGTCATCATTGTACGGATTGTATAGTCAACAAAAATTTTGTACGTTTGGAAAAATGAACAGAACATGATCTCTTGCCCGTACGATGTCTGTTTGAGCCCATTCAAGTTGTGTTGGGTTCGTAACGACGAGGCCTACACACACGTCCTTTTTGAAGAGATTCTGGGAACTTTTATTTTTAGGCCTTCCTGGACCCATTTTGGTTCCTGGATCCATTTTGGATCACACCTCCCCACTAAGACCTTTTGGTCCTCCAAAAGGATACTAACGAGTCATCAAGTGTGGGATAGGCCATGCCACTTGTTCTCTATCTTTAAACTTCATCCTGTGCACTTGTCTCATCAATATCAACTGTAAAACAACCATGATAACTGACAACATATTTTTAGCCACTTATCACATCTTACTGAAGCCACTATCAACCATGTTAACAACATTACTAATGATAAAATCAGAAATATGACTTCAAATGAGCTAATATGTTTGTAATACTTGCACGACATTAGCTTATCTTGAAGAAAATTATGATTGAACTTCCATTCCACAATCATCTCATGTTCTTGCTTAAGATCAATTACTTGATTTGGCACAATTACAGGTGTGTTGCATGCATGAGCTGCCTTCCATAATTGTTCCATTGTTTGGAGAGAATGATTTTATTTTAAGTGATGAGCATGTACAAACATAAATACAATGTTACAAATATGTGCAGGTAAACCTCTTATATACTTCATAAGAGATTCTTGGGTATGTAATGGAATGTCTAACATTAATGCCATCTTACGAAATTCATATGTGTATTCTTGCATTGTTTCTCCCTTTCTTAGTTTAATACCTTTCCATTCAATTAAAGACTTCTCTTTATAACCCAAAGGATAAAATTGTTTTCTAAGTGCAGAAACAAAAACTTTCCATGATGGAAATACGTTACCCACTTGTTGCGTTCCATTTTGCAACTTGATTTTCCACCAGATGAGTGTTATGGCTGCAAGTCGAAGAGATGTCAATTTGATTCGAGTTCCCTCATCCTTGATTTGTTGCACATTGCAATAAACCTCCATCTGTCTGACCCAATTATCAAGCCTCTCTGCATTGACTTCACCATCATACATGGGTAATTCAAACTTCACATCTGATCCAGGTGGATATCGGTGGCCACCCACCTTTTCCGTCTGGCTCAAAACAGTTTTCTGGCAATTTTGGCAATTTACTATTTTTAGCAGGTTTAACTTCCGGGGCCATTTTGAGGGCCTAAATGAAGGTTTTTTGAGATCGAGGTTCTCAATGATAGCTGAAGGTATAATTGATCCCCCAAAATGAATCTCCTCGACGATA
>ML801930.1:195362-213756 GCA_009831015.1 Picea engelmannii | reverse complement strand
GTAGCAGCCACATCTCTTCTCAGAGATAAGCTACCAGCGCCCTAGCTAGTTTATTTCCATTCTGTCTGTAAGCATATTTCAGTCATTTGTGATTAATGAAATGAAGTCTTATTTCCGCTGCATCTCTGCATTTATGTGTATTTATGTATTTCATTGTGTTCCTACATAAATCTGGATCAACATCAAACTTAAGTAAAGGAATATTATTTTATGTTTATGGGAATGTTTTCTTGTGGTGGATTTGGAACTTGTACTTGAAGAAGAAGAAGTTGATGGAGAAGAAGGAGGTGAAGGAGGAGTTTTAGGAGGATCCTCTCCTTGTTCACTTTTTTTCTTTGAATATTCACCTAGAATCGGTCTCTTCCGCTCCAAGTAATCATCATACAGAACCTTCATCATCTCCGACATGGCGAATAAGGTCTTTCAAAACTCTATCTCATCATGATAAAGTCCCTCTTTCGTTTCCATCTTCTCACTTTGAGAAGTTCTCTTTCTCGATCCAATATTGGTATTATATTCAGAAATATTGCCTTCACCATGATTCAACCTTTCCCAAGTAATCATGCAAACTCAAAAACCAACCGTCAACTAGCTCTGATACCACTTGATCCGAAAATATCTTTTAAATACTATGGTTGAATTTTAAAACATGAGTTCAATAAACATTTAATAAATTGATGAAAGAGGAAGAATAATGATGTAACATGGAAGCCATAATGAAATATATAGATCTGGAAATAAGCACAAGAATTAGCAAACCATAACAACAAAAGTTGTTAACAAAGTTCGACAATATCGCCTACGTCTCTTGGAATTTGTCTCAGTGGGTGAGGATTTATTATTTCTCTTCAAATCTTCAAAAGTACATCATAAAAGTGTAAAATAAATTACAAACTAATTTCTAGGAGCCATTATTGCTAGATCTTAAGAACCCATCACAACTGACGAAACTGAAAACGCATGAACGAAGCTCCTAGAAATGGCTCGCAAAGTTTCTCTCCTCAATGGCTTCCTTGCATAAAAATGACTTTGGCTTTGCAATTCTTTTGCATTTATCCTCTTCTGAACCTCTCTAAGGCTGCCAAGAACCTCTGGTTTATATAGGCTTGAAGTTGATAACAAAATCCTAAATTCCCCCCAAGATCCGGCCTAAAAAATAGCTCCAATCCTCCAAAAATGGTCAAAATCTCCCAAAACTTGCTAAAAAATCAAATAAAATCTTATTATATGGTTGAAAAACCCACTTTTGGGATAAAATAGGGTGCAAACCCCGATTCACGGGCTCCTAGTCACATGTGTTCCCTCCATGTGGCCAAGCATTAGTGTTGCCCCCCTCCGTTTCTAGGTGTTGGCCATATGTGCTTGGCCATATGGCTACACCCCCAAGATCCACGTGCATGCAATGTTTTTTTGGTCCTTGGTTTCTAGCACTAGTCATGCGCCTTGGTCGGTGGGATATCCCGACTGACCGGGCGCTATCACCACCAATTCCCACCAAAGGTAAGTGAATGGTTATATGTGTAGAGGTCACATGGAATGTGAATGTGTCGAGGCTGACAACGTAGGTGGTTATATTGAACAATTGTATGGTGTATGCATTGGGGGCTAGGGCCTATCCCCGACCCTATTCTCCACCAAACTTACAACCATTCAATATTAAATAAAACATTTGGACTATATTTTACAAGCATCACCATGAGCAGGCTGGTAGCTCGGCCTTGCCAAATTGTTCCGCCTAGATAGGACGTCACGGGTTCAACTCCTGTAGACTCCATACCATTTTTCCACAACAATGAACCAATGAAGGGGTGCCATGTGGCAGCCCACGATTGGGCCATGTGGCACCATACCATTAGCCCAAATAAATGCCACATGTCAAACTATGATTCATCTACCTACCCAATCAGCATGCTACTCCTTTGTTACGTCACTTGTATGGATGTACAGATTGTACGGTTAGCTTCCACATCAACATTGTACAGACTGTATAGTCAATAAAAATTTTCCTATTTGGAAAAACAAACAGGACACAATATCTTTCTCATACAACATATGTTTGATCCCGTTCAAGTTGTGTAGGGTTCGTAAGGATGAGGCTATGCACACATCCGTTTTGAAGCAATTCTGGGAACATTTACTTTTAGGCCTTCCTGGACCCATTTTGGTTATTGGATCCATTTTGGATCACATTTCCCCACTAATAAATTTTGGTCCTCCAAAAGGATAACCAGTCATCAAGTGGGAGATAGGCCATGCCACTTGTTCTTTGTCTTTAAACTATGTCATGTGCACTTGTCTCATCAAGATCAACTGTAAAACAACCACGATAATTGACAACATATTGTTAGCAACTTGTACTCTGTCACATCTTACTGAATCCACTATCATCCATGTTGACAAAATTACTAATGATAACATCAGAAATATGACTGAAAATGAGCTAATATGTTTGTAATACTTACACGACATTAGCTTATCTTGAAGCAAAATATGATTGAACTTCCATTCCATAATCATATCATGTTCTTTCTTAGGATCAATTAGCACAATTATAGGTGTGTTTCTTGCATGATATTCCTTCCTTAATTGTTCCATTGTTTGAAGAGATTGATTTTATTTTAAGTGACGATCATGTACAACATATTCTTTGCCTTCTTTGATTAAGTGATATTGATTTTGTTCCCTGTAGAAGATTTTTGTGTTATCATACGAATAAGGAATGCCCAAAACCATTCCACATTCATTGAGTGGCACCACATCACATGTTGCCTCATCCACAAACTTAGATGAAATTGCAAACTTTAATGTGCATTGCTTTGTTATGTGCAATTTATGATTATTGCTTATCCATTTAAGTGAGTAAGGCTTATGATGCATCTGATTTTTTAATACCAATTGTTTAACCACTTCCTCTGAAATCAAGTTAGATTGAGATCCACTATATATCAATGTGTCAACCTTAGTATGCCTCATTATGACCCTTGTTGGCATAGGGGCAAACCCAGGGTTCAACGCTACAACAACTCACCAACAAAACCCTAACTACTGACCCTTTCGGCAACACCTGCGAAGCAAATAAAGTCTCACCCAAGGTAGAGGTAGGGGTGGTTGCAGGACTCAAGTGCCTGCAACCTTATCTGGTACATAGATCTATGATTGTACTACTTGATAAAGTACTTAGCACCGTCAGTTCCTCAATATACAGTCAATAACCACCTTGCTGATAAGACAGAACTTTCCAGCATTAACACTGATCTAATGTATTCAAGCATTTATCATAGGTAAATAGGTCAGATCTGGTAGATCAAGCACTGATCATATCCATGTATATGAGATCTATCATTCTACCTATCATTAGCACTAAGCATAAGAAGGTCTATCTAAATATATCAGAGAACTTAGCATATAACATATGAACACATCAAGACAAAGAACAAAGCACATAACACTGTGTTTACGTGGTTCACCCCCATCCTGGGGCTATGTCCACCAACTCTTCTTCTTTCTTGTCTTCAGTCAATCGCTTACAAGCACAAATCCATCGAAACCCTTACTCCACATAGGACAGAATATCTGTGCAGCTCGCTAGATCCTTCTTCCTTGCGTTACAACACTAATCTCTCCACACTTTGCTACAAGGATCTGCACTTAGCTCTGTAAATCTCTTACAGTCATGCACAAATCACTTTCATACTCTACTCACACTTATCATGCATTCGCATCACATAGATGCACTATTCTTCTCAACTTCTGCCAAGTTACATTTCCTATCCTTCTATTTATACATGAAGAATAGGCCTAAACATGGGTAAACCCATGGTTCAACATCCCATTCCTGTTACATATTCCCAAAAACCCAAAAAGGGGCCTAAAAGGAAGCCGAGATTTGGTGATCTCCACTTCATCTTGCGCTCCTACTTTGACAGGCTGTTGAAGTCTCAAAATAGGTCAACATGACCAAGAAACTCCCAAAACTTGGTCAAGGGCCAACAGGCCCCCAACACTCACCTGTGACTCATCCCGAGTCACTCTGGTCTGATTAGTTCCTCTTCGAATGCCTCAAGCTTGGCCCGAGCTCCTTTGACTTGATGTTTTGTTGTGGCCTCTTGTTCGGTGAACTCCTGTATTACTGCATCATTCATTGGCCCTTCTAGGCATTGTTTTGCTTTAGTGACAACCTGTTGTAGTTCTGCTCCTTGGCTCTCCACCTCTGTAAACAACTGGCATGCCTTATCTTACACAGGTTGAAGTTGTTGAGTGACTTCCATCACTTTGTTTTGAAGCATATGGATTTTCTGCTGAGTTGTACATTCTTCATGAGACCTCTTCATTATGTCTATAGCTGAGAGGGCCTTCAGTTGCACCTATAGTGTATCTCCGTGCTACTTCGCTTCCTGGAGCTACGACTCTAGTTTCTGTAACTCTAGGTTTTCAGTGAGGTTATCGTATGTCTGGGTGCTTCATTTACTCAGCTTCTTGCACTCCAAGGAAAGAGATTTTAATATGTCAACTGCACTGCGGGCAATTGCTTCCCTTAGGTCTCTTACATCTTGAGGAGTCTCGCGCACAGTGCAGAGCTCCAAGTCTGCTATGCATTATTGGAGCTGCTAGATTACTTCTTTGAGTTGCACCACCTTCTGTGAGACTCTCTCTTTGACCTTTACTTCGATGACTATCATAGAGTGAATTTTTATGTGAACCATTTCCTTAACTTTGAGTTTCTCAGCGAGCAATTGTTCCTTGCTTTGCTGTAACTTTACTTTTTCTTCATTCCACTTCGCTTGCAGAGAAATATTTTACCATTTTGTAGCACTGCATTTCTCCTCAAGGTCTTTATGTACTTGTGCTAAAGCCTGGGTGGCTTGTGTTGTCTCTTCCTGAGCTCATCAAAGGCGAGCTTCGACTATATCAACAATGCGGTATGGTTGAGCTGGCTCATCATCTAGTTCTGATGTTCTTGCTGACAGAGGTGCAATGGAAATTGCACGACTGGACTGTAATGTTTGTTGCATTCCTTAAAGTTAATCTTTGATCCGATTGAAAACCTCCTCCTTCTTAGCTTCTTGCTTCTCTGCTATCTCTAGCGAAGCATCGTTCAGTGTTAGGATGATGAAGTCGAAGTCGTCTGAGGTGAGGGTGGTCTCAAATTTGGTCCTGGTTGATTTCATTTTCTTCCTTGAAGAAGGTTTCGGAGGGGAAACCTTCCTTTTCTTTGAGGGGTCCTCCTTGTCTCTATGTGGTATAATATCGCCTTTCTTTAGTTCAACTTATACGCCATCTATCTCTCCGCCATCTCCTCCTTGCTCTGATGATATGGAAGCGGTCTTCACGGATGCGCTGTCTAAATCATGGACCTCTTTAGTCTTCTTTGTCTTGCTAGGTTCGGGTATATCCATCGCAGTTTCTGGACTATAAACATCGAATATCTCTATAGGGTCCACTAGAACAAGGAGGTTCATTGACCATTCCTTTGTAATCTCTTCCAAGTCATCCTCCATCAACTTGTAGTACGACTGGAACTATTTTTTATGCTCATCAGTGCATGATATGATATAGATGAAGTGGAGCTCCATGTTGAATTTCATCAAAGGCTTGAACCTTTGGAGAGTGTTTGGGGTTATACGAGGCACAGACTATATGGCTACCTTCAATTGGTTGTAATAAGGGTGGAAGACAACATTTTATTTCCACTTCTTGTTCATGTCGTTCGAGTACCATAGTGTACTGAACTTCGTAGCCATAGGGTCAAATGACTCGATGTTCAGGAAGGTCGCACCTTTTGACATATCCCATACAAAAAAAGAGATCAATATGAGAAGCTAGCTAAAGTGGAACTCATATCCTTGATCTTGTGCTTCCCTACAGTCCAATTCTAGCTGGTTTACAAGGTACTTTGCCTAATTCATTTGTATTTCCTCTGCGCACTTCCCTGCGAGGTCGAATACAAATCCAGTCACTTGGGTGGGTTGGTTCTTGCAAACTAACTTCCATGCGATCAATTGATAGGCTAGGAGCATTGCATCACTCTAGATAGAGGCTACCTTGTAGCCTTGCATTTCCTTCTCGACATCTACGTAGGTATCTTTAATCTTATGCGCAAGAGCGTGATCCATGGTTTTCCCAGGATAGAAATCATGTGGGTCAGGGCCTTGCATGCTCAGCCCGATGATCCATTTGATCAATGTCGGATCCACTATGATGCAGCAGTTCAACCACAAGTATTCGCGATGGTAGTAGGAAAACAACAACTTGATGCATGCGTTCACTTCTTGGTGCCTTCCGAAGTGCGGGATCTTCATAATGTTGAGGAGGGTGGACTACGTGAGGTTCATGGTCCATGAATAGGGTATGATATTCGAGTTCTTTCCCTTGTTTCTAGTCAGATACTTGAGTAGGGAGAGCATGTTGAACACCTTCCTGTTGCCGAGGTTGAAGTCTCTAAACTTCAATGCTGTGATCTTATCTTGGTCTGTGTGCACTGGTCATATCCCCTTCGGGAGGTATGCAATGACCAAGTTCATATTCAAAGTCTCTGGGCACACAGTCTTGGTTTATTACGCTGCTCAGAGGTGGTAGATAGGAAGGTAGGATGCTTGGAATCAACTTAGCATTCGCTAAGTCATCCTTGTGCTTAGTTCTCCTTTCATGAGATGGTCCAACTTTGTGAGCAGTCGATGGGGATGCTTGCACTATTTTTGTGGATGAAGCCTAGATACCTTCAGACATCGACATGGATTTCTCAGTCATCAAGTCGATCAAAACTTATTTCATAGATTTCTCTGCAGCGCTCAATGCTTCCGACATACGCACTCGGGGTGAACAATTTAGACACGGTAATGAGATAGAGAATGAGAGCACAATGATCACTGTATAAACTCGGCTTAGTCTGTGGGATTGAATTCTCAATTAGAAAAAGTGTTCTTGGTGCATGGCGTGATGTGA
This sequence comes from Picea engelmannii, assembly GCA_009831015.1. Classification (NCBI taxonomy): domain Eukaryota; kingdom Viridiplantae; phylum Streptophyta; class Pinopsida; order Pinales; family Pinaceae; genus Picea; species Picea engelmannii. Next base: position 206,814 of record ML801930.1, on the reverse strand, counting down.
TAAATAGGTAAATCAACAATGGTTCACTTACAGTAGGTATGAGCCTCCATTAACTCATGTTCGATCCATTCTGGCATGGCCCAACGGTCTGATGATGGAACTTTAATGCTTTTCTTCCCGTTCAAAGCGGGAGTCGAACGGATATATCGGTCCCAATGGCTATATCGCTTCGTCATGTCGAAGTGCCTTATGTCGTTGTTCTGATATCCTGATGAAGCTCCAATTATGAAAATTTTCTCTCTACGAAGTTCCCTCTGGAACCTTATGCAACTTAGCTCTCTTCTTACTTTGTTTCCTTGCCTTATTTCCAGTGAGCTTTGTCTCAATAGTTCATTTTCCATTCTGGTTCTTATCTTCTTTTAACATAGTTACTGTGCGATGTTGATATTATTTCCTAGGAGTCAGGGGTAACACCTTTTCTTTGTCTGGGATAGGTAGTTCAGTTTTCCGGGAGTCCTCTGATGTTCCTACAACTTCGACATTAGGGTCTCTAGTGTTAAATAGCTTCGATCTGTTCTCCTGTTCTTCAATCAATTGTGCGATCTTTCTAGTCATGAAATATTTTAAGTCCCGTTTCTTTTGCTCCAAGGCTTCTTCTTCTTCCCTTCATCTGGCTTGAGCTCTGTCAATCCAAGGTTTTCCTATTAACATGGTAAATGGGGCATTGTCTTCAATAAACTTAATAATCTCAAAATATTCCTCCGTCAAAGTTCCATTAATGTTCATAGGTATCTCAGTGAGCTTCCCACATAAGTTTACCAATTTTCCTCCGAATAGTCATATTCCTCCTAATGAAGGGATCGTAGCAGGCCTTCCTATAGCTTCCCAAGTTCTTTCTGTCATGATATTCACTTGTGTTTCCTCATCTAGAACACAGTCAATGTCGAAGTCCTCTATTCTTGCTTCAAGCCACTCCTTGTCTTTAAAAATCTCTAATAGTCTAACATGTCGATGGTCATCCAAGGTGTCTTTCATATGTATTAATAAATTCTTTGATTCTTTATGGGGTTCTGTTATAGCCTTAGTTTCTAGATCTGTCTTAGGGTTTTCTTGTCTCGTGTTCATACTTTCAAGCTTAGCAATCATTCTTGGGAAATCCAACACTTCATGGTCCATAGCCTTACATCAAAGACAACTAGGTATTCTTCCAGGGCATTCCTTAGCAAGATGTTCTGGTCTTCTACAACTATAACAAAGGGTCAATCCTCTCTTTCTTTTAAATGATTCCCAACCTCTCCTATACTACCCACTAGGATCATGGTAGCTAACCTGCAACAAATTCTTTCTAGGATCTTGCATCCATTTGTTAGTCCAAACATTCTTTCTATGCATAGGTATAATATATGTTTCACTAGTCTTATCAGATCTATTCATATCAAACCTTATTTCATCTATTAATTCCCTAGCTTTCAAACTAGGACAAATTCTATTAAACATACCTAGTTCCATACTCTAGAAACAAAAAATTTCCACTTATCTTACTTCTACAGAGCACAGAGATTCCAGATCTTTTTTTTTTTTACTATCTTTACCTTTATCAGAGCACAGAGCTTGCTGATCTTACCTCTTTTAATAAAAAATTCTTACTTTTACCTTTCTTAGATGGCCAAGTGTTCAAATCTTACTTCTTTGCTTCAAATCTGATCTTCTTTTCTTTAGATCGGGCTTCTTTATTTCAGATCTGACCTTCTTTCTTTAGCAAAGAGCTTTATAAGTCAAGTAGAATATTGTGCACTAGGGCACAGATCTACACACAGAGCTTTCACAATTTCAAGGTGAATCTTTGCATAGAGCTTCCTCTTTCTCAGTTCCCAACAATCACACTTTTAGGTCCCGACAATGGAAATATTTGTTGGCACAGGGGTAGACCCAGGGTTCAATGCTATAGCAACGTACCAACAAAACCCTAACTACTGGCCCTTTCGGCAACACCTGTGAAGCAGATGAAGTCTCACTCGAGGTAGAGGTAGGGGTGGTTGCAGGACTCAAGTGTTTGCAACCTTAGATGGGACATAGAATTTTGATTGTACTACTTGATAAAGTACTTAGCACCGCCAGTTCCTCAATATACTGTCAATACCCACCTCCCTTATAAGACAAAACTTTGCAGCATTAACACTGATCTAATGTATTCGAGCACTTATCATAGGTAAATAGGTCAGATATGGTAGATCAACCATTGATCATATCTATGTATATTAGATATATCTTTCTACCTATCATTATCACTAAGCATAAGAAGATCTATCTAAATATATCAGAGAACTTAGCATATAACATATGAACACATCAAGACAAAGCACAAAGCACATAATATAGTCTTTACGTGGTTCAACCCCACCCTAGGGATACGTCCACCAAATCTTCTTCTTTATTGTCTTCAGTCAATCGGTTACAAGCACAAATCCATCGAAACCCTTACCCCACACAGGACAAAATATATGCATAGCTCGCTAGATCCTTCTTCCTTGTGTTACAACACTAATCTCTCCACAATCTGCTACAAGGATATGCACTTATCTCTGCAAATCTTGTATAGTCATGCACAAAGCACTTTCAGACTCTACTTGAACTTAGCATGCATTCACATCACATAGATGCACTATTATTTTGAACTTCTACCAACTTACATTGCCCATCCTTCTATTTATACATGCAAAATAGACCTAAACATGGGTAAACCCATGGGTCGACATCCCATTCTTGTTACATATTCCCAAAAACCCAAAAAGAGGCCCAAAAGGGGGTTGAGATCCTGTGATCTATGCTTCATCTTGCGCTCCTCCTTCGACATGTTGTCTAAGTCTCAAAATAGGTCAACATGGCCATGAAACTCCCAAAACTTGGTCAAGGGCCAACAACCCTTATGTGAAACAATTTACTTCTAGAATCATATCCATCACCAATTTTACCTGTCAAACCAATTGTTGTGATTTTATATTCATCACCTGAATCTGATCCAAAGTCTGTTGGCTATGATGTTGTTGCAACTGTTTGCCTCCCTTTCCTCTCTTTGAACCACTTCGGTCTCTTCTCGAGATGCAATTTCCAGCAATGGTCATTATCATGCCTTTATTTCTTGCAATGCTTTCAAGAGAGCTTCTCTTCATTTCTTGCCACTGAATTTTCCTTCTTGCCATTCCACTTCCTTTTGTCCTCTTTTCTTGAAGACGGTTCCCCTGATACACCAACTCTTGTTTTCCCTACTTCAATGTATGTTGCTTGAAAAAAAACCTCATCAATATTAGTAGGTCCAAACATAAACACAGTGTTACGAATATGTGTAGATAAACCTCCTATATACTTCATAAGATTTTCTTGGGTATGTAATGGAATGTCTAACATTAATGCCATCTTACAAATTTCATCTGTGTATTCTTGCACTGTTTCTCCCTTTCTTAGTTTAAGACATTGCCATTCAATTAAAGCCTTCTCTTTATAACCCAAAGGAAAAAAATGTTTTCTAAGTGCAGAAACAAAAACTTTCCATGATGGAAATATGTTACCCACTTTTTGCATGCCATTTTGCAACTTGCTTTGCCACCAAATGAGTGTTGTGTCTGGAAGTCAAAGTGATGCCAATTTGATTAGAGTTGCCTCATCCTTGATTTGTTTCCCATTGCAATAAACCTCCATCTGTCTGACCTAGTTATCAATCCTCTCTGCATTGACTTCACCATCATACATGGGTAATTCAAACTTCACATCAAGCTTAAGTAAAGGCATATCATTTTTATGTTTATCGAAATGTTTTCTTGTGGTGGATTTGGAACTTGTACTTGAAGAATAAGTTGATGGAGAAGAAGGAGGTGAAGGAGGAGTTTTACGAGGATCCTCTCCTTATTCCCTTTTTGCCTTTGAATATTCACCTAGAATCGGTCTCTTCCTCTCCAAGTAATCATCATATAGAACCTTCATCATCTCCAACATGGCGAAGAAGGTCTTTCAAAACTCTATCTCATCATGAGAAAGTCCCTCTTCCGATGCCATATTCTCACTTTGAGAAGTTCTCTTTATCGATCCAATATCAGAATTATCTTCAACAAGCTCACCTTCACCACGATTCATCCTTTCCCTAGAAATCATGCAAACTCAAAAACCAACTGTCAACTAGCTCTGATACCACTTGATCCGAAAATATCTTTTAAAGACTATGGTTGAGTTTTAAAACATGATTTCATTAACCATTTAAGAAATTGATGAAAGAGGAAGAATTAATTATGTAGCATGGAAACCATAATGAAATATTCATATCTAGAAATAATCACAAGAATCAGTAAACCATGACAACAAAAGTTGTTATCGAAGTTCGGAAATATTGCCTATGTCTCCAAGCCTTTGTCTCAGTGGGTGAGGCTTTCTTATTTCTCTTCAAATATTCAAACATACATCATAAAAGTTTCAAATGGATTACAAAATGATCTGGATGTGTTATTATAGATCTGAAGAACCCATCACAACTGACGGCACTAAAAACGGATGGACGAAGCTCCCAGAAATGGCCCGCAAAGTTGCTCTCCTTAATGGCTTCCCTGCATAAAAATGGATTTGGATTTACAATTATTCAACATTTATCCTCTTATAAACCTTTCTAAGGCTTCCAATAACATCTGGTTTATATAGTCTTGAATTTGGCAACAAACTCCCAACTTCCCCCCAAGATCTGGCCTCAAAAATAGCTCCAACTCCTCCAAAAATGGCCAAAAACTCCTAAAACTAGCTGAAAAATCAAACAAAATATTATTATATGGTTGAAAAACCAAATTTTGGAATAAAATACAATGTATCCCTCAATTATCGGGCTCTTGGTCACATGCGCGCCCTCCATGTGGCCAAGCGCTGGTGCTGGCGCACTGGCCCCCTCCGTTTTTGGGTCATGGTCATATGCACCTTGCCATATGGTCGTGCCCCCAAGCTCCACTTGCATGCAATGGTTGTTTGGTCCCTAGTTTCTAGCACTGGTCATGTACCTTGTTCAGTGAGCTAGCTTGGTCGACCGGGCACTATCCCCACCAATCCACGCCAAAGGTAAGCGAATGGTTATATGTGTAGAGGTCACATGGAATGTGAATGCGTCAGGGCTGACAACAGACCATGCCCAAAAGGTATAATAGGTGGTTATATGGAAATATTGTATGGTGTGCATGTTGGGGGATGGGGACTAGCCCCAACCCTATTCTCCGCCAAACTTACAACCATTCAAGCTAAATAAAACATTTGGACTATAGTTTACAAGCATCATCGTGGGTGGGATGGTAGCTCGGCCCTACCAAATCATTATGCCCAGATCGGAGTTCACGGGTTTGACTCCAGTAGAGTCCATATGATTTTTCCAGAACAACCAACCAATAAAGGGGTGCCATGTGGTAGTCCATGACTGGGCCACGTGGCACCATACCATTAGCCCAAATAAATGCCATGTGTCAAACTATGATTCGTCAACCTATCAACAACATATGCCTAGTTAGCATGTCCATCCTATGCCACGTCACATGTATGAACTTACAGAATGTACAGTCAGTTGCCACATCAGCACTGTACGGACTCTATAGTCAGCAAATTTTTTGCCTATTTGGCAAAACGAACAGAATGTGATATCTTTCACATACGACGTCTATTTGAGCCTGTTCAAACTGCGTTGGGTTGGTAATGATGAGCCCTACGCACATGTTGTGTTGAAGCGATTCTGAGAACTTTGATTTTTAGGCCTTCCTGGACCCATTTTAGCTCTTGGATCCATTTTGGATCATGAAAGGGCCCAATTAGCCCTTCCTCCATTTGGTATGGTGAACCCTTTATACTATGGTTTGGTTTCCATTGTTGATTTTATGAGTTTTAACTAAAATGTAGAATTTAGTTGTTGGACTAATTTAATAATATATGGACATATATAAAAATGACAAAAATGAATGTATGTAATAAATAGGAATAAATTCATTGAATTATAGGTTGCATAAATAGAGGTGAACCCACAAATAAAATTGAAATATACAACCCCATATCCATATGTTAGCAAAATAGAAAAATATAAAGAAATAACATATATCAAATACATGAGAGAAATCTATGGTAAACATATCTGACTTATCATAGCTTTCCAGGTCGCCATAAACAACAAGAGCAATTTACACTAATCTCACAGTAGTGTCATAAATCTCAAGATGTCAATGTAATTTAGAAAGATTACATGTGAATGAGATTGTTTAAAATTCCACTCATATCTATATTATATAATTTCCCCTCTTTTCTATGTTGGGTTCTTCATTTTTGGATTTGAAGCTACACAAGAAGGACTACAGTCCCAGTTTTGGTTAGTTGTGCAAGCTACAGAAGAAGCTAGACAATGGAGCAAGTAAAGAAACAAAAATCGGTTGTGGAAAGGGATAGCACAATGCCAACAAGGCAAAAGAAGTTATAAAAGAACAAGAAAGCATGCGAGCCCAAAGCCAGAAGATCCCACTCAGCTTATATATGAGATGCATATTATTGTAAAAGGGTTGGCTATTGTTGATAGATTGGGTTGGCTATTGTTGATAGGTTGTCTTTTTGTTGTTGTTAGTTGGATGTTGTTGTTGGTTTTAGTTGAGAAAGGGTTCTTTACTTGTAATTTGTATACAGTTTTTGGAAAAAGGGTATATAGAGCTCTGTGACATGAATCCTGAGCCAGAAGTTTGTAATAGAGTATAGATTTGTATCTCTAATATTGCATCTGAGAATCTCTGCTGATAATATATATAGAAAGACCTTAAATTTTGAAATATAATGTGTCATTTTGTGTTTATGCTTATGAATTGTATCTTTATAGTAATTCTCTATGTTTGATAAGATCAATATGTTGTCCCTGTGTACAAATGCTTCAATGACTCGAGTATCTTTACTTCCAGGATGAATGAGTTCAGATATGTTTTGTAGTTAGACTATCTTGCGCAAGATCATGATGAATCTTGAAGATTCTGCGAACCCACCTAAGTATTCTCCTTGCCCTTCCCTATGTTTTTGTATTGGTTGTTCTTTGAGTGAGACTTCTTCTCTTCAAAGGAGATGAAAATGTTAGCACTCTAGAGTACTCGGTGCCTTTTGTTGGTAGCTTGAAAAGGACCATGGTCTGATCAATTCTACACCAAGAAAACGGTTTTGTTGTCGAGACCTGCACTAAAAGGGAACCTATAGGGATAATGCTTCTGCGGATTCATAGAACTGATATTCACCAGTGGTGGGAGAGAAAGTGTGACACGTTCGTACGGAAAGAAGCGGAGCTGAGAGGAAAATATGTGAAAGATACACAGGACATTTTCTTTTACTTAGAAATATTGAGTAATTAGTACGAGATATTCTGGGTTAAGTTCCTGGAAGAACTTTTCCACTAGATAGATAGGCTCCAAGAAGCTCTGGAATTCCAAAAATGAGTCAACGGGACCTGTACTTGGGATACAAAAAATATTGCAGCACTTCATCGGCTGGATCGCCCAGTAACGTGAGCGATCGATTTATGGGTCAATACAACATCAGAAGGATACATTATCGAGTTTGCAACTAATAATAATCAATATTTTTCATGGGAAGAAGGGGATTTCATGAAAGACACAAGGGGAAGACTGTTGAGAGAAATCCCCCTATGGATTAAGGTTTTCTTGATGGGAATATTTGTGGACACATCGAATTCTAAGATGGGAAGACGAATGAGGGGAATGGGACCACCTTAGAATTCGATGTGACCTGCACCAGGACCCACAATAGAAGTTTTGCAAGTATCTGCAAATTTACCATTCCATACCCCAACCCCGTATCATGATTTTCCAAGTAATCAAGCAGTGCCATTAGTTGAGTATTGTGATATTTTCAAAATCCATGGGCACGGTCCAAGACAGTGCCCCATTATTCATAAGTATTCAACAATACCGAATATTGTGCATTGTGAGTTTTGCGCATCTACCACACAAGCTACAAATCAGTGTAGAGCATTGGATGCACTTGTAGACATACTGGATCAAACGACATTCAGGGTGAATGAAACCCCTCGGGGACCAAGAAGAGATCGAGGAGGCAGAGTTGGAGGATACTTAAGAGGAGGAAGAATTGAGGGAAGAGGACAAAGTATATGCTACAAATGTGATGAGCAAGGCCACATGGCTAGAGATTGTCCTCATCTGAGGCAGCCTTGGTGCTCTCACTGTAGAACCAATGGGCATGCAACTACAGACTGCCCAGAACTAATTTCAAAATGGGAAGATCGGGTACGTCAAAGAGGAACCAACCTCATTAGTTAAGAGATAAAGAGATTCATTAAAGGACAACTACCCAACCTTAATATCGTCACTGGAGGAGAAGAAAATACTAGCATAGATGCTAATAATTTACCTCAGATCCAGAAAGCAGTGCCTAAGGAGGACAAGTATGATCCACTGAAACATATGCTATTCTTTAAAAATGCCATATAATTATTTCAGAATATCCCTGGCCATGAGATGCAAGAGAAACCCCCTCAGCTTATTGTTTACCCTAATATCGTGCAAGTCCCTACTTCACCCCCTGCAACTAGAAACCATGTAGTCCCAATGAGACAACCTGAGCAGTCACAAAATGTAGTTGACCTTTGGTTTCAACTATTTTATGATATTATTGGGAATGACTAGTTGACAGAAAAGTTGCACAATGCCCTATACTTAGTCCTAGGAACTAAATAATATCCAAAAACTAGAATAAAGACTAATCTCCCTGAGAAGAATACCCAAAGAGTGCAAAGAATGGAAGTATAGGTTGGAAAAGAGTTTAGATTAGTAGCCTAGCTAGATGAGTTTGAGATTAAGGATGTTATGTTAGATCTAGGATCTAATGTTAACATACTTCCTAAAAATACTTGGGAAGCCTTAGGAAAACCCCAGTTGACATATTCCCTAATCCAGCTAAGAATGGCCAATCAATATTGTATTTTTCCAATTGGAAGACTGGAGAATGTGAAAATAGATGTTGCGGGAGTGAAGACTGTAGCTGATTTTGAGGTGATCGAAATCATGGGGGATAAGGACCCTTATCCTGCACTACTTGGTATTTATTTGGCTTATGATAACTATGCAATGATTGACCTAAATAAAGACACTATGACATTTGAGGTAGACAGAATAAAAGTGGTTAAACCCTTGGATCCGTATGTAGGCCCTCAATACACAAAACTAACGAACAATAATATGGAAGGAGAATACTTGGATGAGTTGTACATTGTAACAACAGGAATGCGAGAAGACTACATAAATCCTAATGTTGATGGATCAGTAAGTTGGAGGAGCATACAATAAGTGGATGAAGATTCAGAACTAGCATTCGACAGTTGCCAGCAAATCTCATATGAAATATTTTCAAGAAGATGCACAACTATCAGAGAAAATAGATGGGTTGGAACCGATATCAGAGAAAACCCGATATATTATGGTAATTCAGAACTTGACAATTTGTTGTTCGGCATGGAATAAAATATAGTGGAGGACCAAAGGATCTCAGTGTTAGATTTATCCCTCCAGGACATCCTTGCCAAATGGTGGACTAATCACAAAGCCCCAATTGGGAACTAGGACGATTTGAAGCAAGATATCCGATATAGATTTAAATATAAGGAGCAGTTGGAATCAAAGATTCAAATGGATTTCCAAGTCGCATAACTATTCAATGGACAATCTTATCCTAAAGCACATATTGAACAATGTGTGAGACAATGGCAAGTTGCATAAATACTATCTCTCTTCTGGGTTCAAGTATTTACCCATTCACTAGGTCCAATCTCAAAATCTTGGTACATGCATGAAGAAACCAAAAGACATGACAACAACTAGAAAATGTTGGGAGATCAATTTTGCAAGGACTTATCATTTACAAGTAAGTGCCATGAGTTTAAAGTAGTCCTGCAGATAATTAAAGAATTCTTTTTCATAGATAATGGAGAACGGAAATCAGACCTAGTGGTATGTGCAAAGCATGGCCAAGAACTTCAATCTAACCTTCACCTAGACTCAGACAAGAGACCCATAGAATGTTATAAGATTGAGAAGGATTTGGAAAGCCTGAATGACTTAGAAGAATTGAGAAACTTATCCATTAAGGAAATATAAGGAAGCAGAGAAATCCAAAACATCATACCCACCCAGACTGATGGTTCTCATAATTATCCACTAAAGTTGTGAAAATTCAATATAGGGACCACAGAGAAACCTAAGATAGATATGGTAGGAGATTATTGCGATGGAAAAACTAGCCAAGAAATGCATATCTTGTTGTGAGAGTATGAGGACTTGTTCCCAAAGACATTTTCATAGATGAAGGGATTAAAGGAGCTATGGGAGAGAGGAAAATTGAACTAAAACCAGGATCAAATCCTATAAGGCATAGACCATATCACCTTAACCCCAGAGTAAAAGAGAAGGTTAAGAGGGAAATAGACAAGATGATGGAAGATGGAATTATTTTTGCAGTGGAAGAAGAAGAATGGGTTAGCCCAATAGTCATCCAAAACAAGAAAGGAACATAGGAAATTAGAGTCTGTGTGGACTACAAAATCATTAACTCTGCTTGTATGCATGACCCTTTCCCAACACCTTTTATTGATGAGGTGCTAGAACAGGTTGCGGGGAAAGAATCTTACTCATTTACCGATGGATTTTCGGGGCATCACCAAGTAAGGATTGCAGAAGAAGATAAAAGGACCACATTCATAATAGAGTGGGGGTCATTTTCATACAATGTGATGCCATTCAACCTAAATAACTCCCTTGCATTTTTTTCCCTGATTGTAATAAAATATTTTTGAGAATTTATTCACAAGTTTATAGAAGTTTATATGGGTGATTGGACGATATACAACCTACTCAAGGAACATGTAGCGCTACTACGTCTGATGTTTACCAGATGTAGAGAATTGCAGATATCATTGAGCCTTAGGAAGTGTATCTTTTATGTGCCACATGGGAATTTGTTAGGCCATATAGTATGTCGAGAAGGAGTACTGGTAGACCCAACCAAAGTTGTGATTATTGTGAACATGCCTCCATCTGCAAGTTCTAAGTTGTTGTGCTCCACACTGGGGCACATAGGGTACTATATCATATTTATAAAAAGATATGAAAACATTAATGCACCTTTAGATAACCTTCTAAATAATTCAGAAGTGTTCCGGTGGACCCCAGAGTGTGATTGTTGGAAGATTGGTTGTTGTCATTGATGTCAACCCTAGTCGTGAGTTTTGGACTGCAAGATTGATGAAGGTATTTGGACATGAAGGAAAATGCACATGTAGATACAACACCCATGGATGGATAGTATATATCATGTTGTTTCTGGTGGTATGTGGCACGTCACGTGGATCCTCATGGTTGAGGAGAAATGAATTTTTGAAGATGACAAAGTGAATTGAAGAAGGAAGTACATGTAGGCCCTGAAGATAATTAAAGAAAAGAATTACAAAATA
>ML801930.1:160943-171555 GCA_009831015.1 Picea engelmannii | reverse complement strand
TATATTATATTCATACATTGTGTTACATTGTTTACAATACAATATACATATAGGAGCCAGCGGCATCCAAAACCCTAACCCAATGACCTGGATTAGTCCAAAACCCTAATTCTTTAACCGGAAATAGAAAACCATCGGCAAAATACCATGTGCCGAAAAACCACCTAATATCATGTGGTCCCGGAAATATGTCGGCCCGAAAAAAAAAAATTTGGGGGCGCTGCCCCCAAACCCCCGCGCGGGGGCCTCTGCGCCCCTCTAACCCCCCTGCATGCCCGACGCAGGCGCTCAGACACTCCTACTCGTGCAAAGAATATAACACATACCCAACACATGATCTATGTTCCATGTTGCTCCCCGTTTTCCCAAAAAATGTCGTTTAAGGCCTCAAAATGGCTCCGGAAGTTCAGGACCCGAAAAACTACTAAAAATAGTAAACTTTGCGGAAACTGAAAAACTGAAAGAAGCAATGGTGGGGTCCAAGTGGAATAGGTGGGTGGCCACCAATATCCACCTGGATCAATATTAATGACAGTCATTAATATGACGATGACCCCTTTGTGGTCATAGGAAGATCTAGTCTAGACGCAATCTGAGTCCATGTGCCATACAGACCCTGTCTAGTCATAGCCTTTAATACCACTACAGTAACCTGCAAGGCGCAACCAAAATATGGAGGAGGTGTGCGCCAGAATACATTTGTTGAATGAATAAGTTGTGATCACCATGGACCCGCTGGAGCAACAAGAGAATTTCTATCAAATTCAACAAGCGGATAATGAGTTGAACGCTTTGTTTGAAGCACAATCCATAGCCAAGAAAGAGCTGTGCGAATTTTGACATGTCATTCAGATAATGTATATGAAAATGCATCATGTAGATGCTACAACAAACTCTGAATGGAACTCTCTGGTCGCATCCAAGCCCAAAGGATGTATCACAGATGAGACTCAGTAGTTTGTCGCTAAATCCTCACTCCTTTCCAGGAAGTGGCAGGATAAAATTGAAAGTTTCCAGGAAGTCAGGAAGCGGGCCTTAGAGTTGGTCCCAGAGTTGGGCCCTTTGTTTGAAGAGGTAGAGAAACAGAAAGTGCAAGCAGAAGATGAAAGTAAAGGAAAGAAAGAGGACAAGGGAAAGAAACAATTACTCCTAGAAGCTGCGAAAGAGCCAAGTACTTGACTCGAGGGCGATTCAAGGCTTGTGGTCGGAGCTTGTTGAGCCCTTTGTTTTTGGATTTGAAGCTGTGCAAGGACTATAGTCCCAGTTTTGGTTAGTTGCACAAGCTACAGAAAAAGCTTGACAGTGGAGCAAGTAAAGAAACATAAATCAGTTTTGGAAAGGGACAGCGCAATGCCAGCAAGGCAAAAGCAATTACAATAGGACAAGAAAGCATGTGAGCGCAAAGCTAAACGATCCCACTCAGCTTATATATGAGATGCATATTATTGTAAAAGGGTTGACTAATGTTGATAGGTTGGGTTGGCTATTGTCGATAGGTTAGTTTTTTTTATGTTGTTGTTGGGTTTAGTTAAGAAAAGGTTCTATAATTGTAATATGTATATTGTTTTGGGAAAAAGGGTAGATAGAGCTCTGTGACATAAATCCTGAGAGAAAAGTTTGTAACAGAGTACATATTTGTATCTCTGAGATTGGATCTGAGAAGCTCTACTGATAATATATATAGGACCTTAAATTTTGAAATATAATGTGTCTTTCTGTGTTTATGCTTATGAATTGTATCTTTACAATACTTCTCTATGCTTGATAGATAAATATGTTGTCTTTGTGTACAAATGCTTCCGGGAATTAAGTATCTTTACTTCCAAGATGAATGAGTTCAGATCTATTTTGTAGTTAGACTATCTTGCGCAAGATCATGATGAATCTTGAAGGTTCTGGGAACCCACCTAAGTATTCTTCTTTCCCTTCCCTATCTTTCTGTCTTGGTTGCGCTTCGAGTGAGACTTCTTCTCTTCGAAGGAGATGAAAATTCCAGTGCTCTAGAATACTTGGTGCCTTTTTTTGGTAACATGAGAAGGACCCTAGCCTTATCAATTCCACGCCAACATGCCACAATGTAACTCACTATATACATCCCATCTTCATGGAATTTCTCCATTTACCCCTATTCAATTCCTCCTACTTCCAGGCTGGAAGAAATAATAACTTTGATTTGGTCTCCATCGTGAAGTGGTTCTCCATTAAACAATTTTGCAATATTCATAAATGCAGTATTGAAGGTCACCTAAGTCACTACAACTCAATCACTTTGAACCAACTAGTTTGAAGGTGGAGATTCTTGAGAGGTGACATGTGTAGAGTCTCCTTGCATTAGGAGTAAATATTTTACACTAACAACATTTACATTGAGTACCATTCATGGAATGCGAGGAAGCATCTAAAGGGTACTTGAATACATTTTCCATGGAAAAAACCAAGTTTAAAAATAAAATGTGGAGTGATATGGAGATTGAGAATAAGAGAAAGCTAAATTACTAAAAATAAATTATTAACTTGAGTGGGCCTAATGGTTGAGAACATATGTTTCCTCTTCTGAGGTCTTATGTTCAAATCCATTGGGAGGTAGGGTATGTAGACCTCATTAGACTTTAACCATTGTCCCACAAATTATCATCACCATCATCATTCTTATTATTATATCAAATTTATGCCACCATTGTTGTTGTCCCAACAAAAAAATAAATATTACAAATATAAGAAAAAAATGATCTAACTTTGAAAACATTTGTAATAAAACCAAAATTCATAACTTGTTATTCAATCACAAAAACAACATGATAAATCAGGGTAATTAATTTAGGTTTATAGGTTTGATATACCAAATTTTGTCTCAATGAATAATAATTATCATCACAATGATCATTATAATGAACTACCATCAACATAGTCAACTAAAGTGAATTACAATAATCTATAATAATTATCATCACACTCATCATTATAATTAACTACAATCACCATAGTCAAACTAAAGTGAATTACAATAGCCAACATAATAAACCAAAATCAACCATAACTAACCATACTTGACTAAAATAACCTAAAATCAATAATAATAAACCAACTTCATTCACCATTGATCAAAGTGAACCATAAGAAACCACAATGACAATAATCCATAATCCATAAACGTCAACCAAAATTACCAAAAATTAACCACAATCAACCAAGTTCCAATCTAGTTAACCATAACTTATTAAATTCAACAAAAGTCAACCATAATCCACCCCATCCATAAGTTAAGTCCACCAAAATCAACCAAGATCAATGATAATCAACAATAAGTACACCAAACTCAACTATAATCAACCACAATTAACCAAAAAAAAATTCCGAAAACCTCACAACCAATTAAGAGAAGTTGAAGCTGATTTAATGGACCTTCCTGTGGGGTCTGGACACGGCCTGGGTTGAAAGGCCATGCTCATGAGAGTGGAATCGCCGTGATTTTGGAGATAACAGCTAGGAAGCCATATCCAGGAGCCTTCCTTTAAATTGTAAACCACCACCTTTATCTCTTGTCCCGAGCAGATGGCAATTGGTAGGAAGCACACGTAATCCCCTACTCCTATGCACTTAAACCTTTCTACAGATGGCAAAGAAAAACTCTTAAGATCATCAAACACAGTTGGAGGCATCCTCGCAATTTCCTTCCATGTCCCCAACGAAGAGATTGAGTTCGAGTTTGAGGGGCGGCGATCATTCTGCAACTCCCAAATAACTATCATTTCCCTCAACCTCCGATAAGGCTTCCCCTCCCAACCGGCCTGTTCAACGTGGACTGTTGCATATATGTCCGCGACGACTAGTAACCGCGACCCGCAGGTAACTAGGTTAGGCCAATACACCTGATTACACAGTGCTTCCGGGAAGGGTACAACAAGCATTGGAATGGGAATGGGCATGGGCCTTCGATCTGAATCAGTTCCAGGGATGGTGAAGCCCACAATGGCCATCCGTAACTCACGATGATGCAACCCTAAACAGTAAAACGAACCGTCGCAAAAAACCATCCCACGCCATTTAACATCCCATATTGAATTCTCTTCAAGAAATCCCGCCATGTTCCACCTCCCTTGAGAGCGATCGTGCGTTTCCACAACTAACTTCATATCGTCCTCCCACCAGCACCACCCCAATGCCACCACTTTGTAGGTATCTGCTGATGTTGACAGTACAGTATTGTCATGGAGCACAATGCATTTGTAGATGACGTCAGTTATCTTTGACATGGGAGGAAGTTGGAAGAACATTCGCGTATAAGGATTGCACACCGTCGCCGTAATGCGTGCATCATTGAGTCTGTCACCCAAGAAAGGCAAGTCTACCAGCACGACGCCTGGAACCGATCCTCTCCAGTTGACTTTAACAGTTCCTTGCTTCTCCAGGAAAGAAAGGGAGAAGCAGGACTTCCAGGTCCTTGTGTAGAAGCAGAAAGCCATACAAGGCGTATTAGGCATATCATCGTTCAGCACCAGCCATGGCTGCTGGTTGATAGGCGACTCCGCCCATATACGATTTATGAACTTGTTGGATGAAAGGAGAGCGTTCCATGGCTTACATACACAGCGATATCTATGCACGTCTTCCAGCGGCAGGCAGCCCAATATCTCTTTTTTCAAATGCTTTGGTAATTCGTTCCAACACTGAGCAAGGGCAGAGCCCGCGGTCTCATCTGCCACCTCCTTGTCTGTTTTCCTGCAACTTTTATATTCCATTTTCATTAACTGAACTCAACTCGACCAAGACGGGGACGATCAACAGATGGTTAAGTCCTGTATCTCCGAAGAGCTAGGTCAATTAAATTACCAACTTTGAATAAATATCTCGATCTGAACACTTATTAAAGGGCCGACTTAACATTTATAGTTCACTTATCTTTTCATGGAGGATTCTACCCAAATCCGATAACTAAAATTGCACTACTCCCAAATTTGCAATTTGGACGTTTCAAAACTGCAACTTAAGCATAATTCATGGCTTCTTAATCAACCCAGATTTCCAAAATTGCAATTTGGGCATTTCGAAACCGCAAACTTAAGCATAATTCATGGCTTCAAACTTAAGCATAATTCATGGCTTCTTAATCAACGCAGATTTCCAAAATTGCAATTTATATGACATATCTATTAGATAATTAAATAACAGATCTATTAGATAATATAATTTTTTTGTTTGTCATTGCAACTTAAGCATAATTCATGGCTTCTTAATCAACCCAAATTTCCAAAATTGCAATTTAAACAACATATTGATCGGATAATAGAATTTTTTGTTTGTCAAATGGGCCAAGGAAATTAGAAATGAAATTAGAAATGGGGCAGTTTATTTATTCCATGGTTTATGCAAGGGTGGATGATTGGTGAATATGGTGGATGTGGGTTCTAATCCACATGGCGAATTGGATGGAACAATGGGTTCCCTGGCTAAAAGGCAATTGTGATAGGGCTACAACAAGAATGATAGGACCACATCATGGCAGAGAGTTGGCTGCCTTTATTGATGGAACTGACCTTGACCAGACCTCATGGAACTAGTGTAGGCATGAGGTGGGCCTTAATGAATGTAATACCCCAATTTTGGTTTTGAGATTAACCATGTATGTTTGTATAAGATGAATGGGTTTTGCTAAGCAATGGAAATACGTTGAATAATAATAAAACACATTACTTGCTATAGACAACCAAAGGCGGAGAGTCATAGGGGGTTAGGGGTTAAAAGGGGTCAAGACAATTTATAATATTTTATTCCTATTCTTTCCTTAATGTTATCTTATGTCATACCCAATTTGGAGTTATTTTGTACATTATTAACATGTAAATATAAGTCAAAGTTTAAGGGCATGGAAGGGTTTTTTTTTTTATCATTCTTGTTCTTGATTTATGCATAGAATGAAGAGAGGATATTGGAGAGAGTCGATTCTAGTTGGTTGTAACAGAATATTGATTATTTTATCAAGAAGAAAATTGTGCTTTTATGCATGGTACCTTTTAGTTAAGGAGGACCTATACACAATTGAGATTCTTTTGAGTTTCTAGCACTAAGATTTCCTAGCCAATCTGTAATAGAGACTTAAAGAAGAGGAATAGCTTGAGGGACTACATTGCAAAGAAGGGGCTTCTTTTCTTTGGGTTGTGCAAGCTTAGGGGGAAAGAGAGTTGGAAATTTGAGGTTGTTGTGAGAGAAAATAGTCTTTAATAGCATGATAGTTGAACTCATGTGTGGTTTAAAGCCGACCTTAAGCACCCATCTTTGTGGATTCATAGCCTCATCTAGGGGGTGGGTTGTTGTAGAGAGAGAATAGTGCAACAAAACCTAAGTTTAGGTGGAATGTCTGACATTTGCATATATTCGGTGTGATTGTCTCATCAAGATAAATGTTTTCTTTATTATATTTATGGTGTGTTTAAATGTTGTATATTGCACGAGAAATTTCATCTATAAATGTGAATGTTTTCTTAATAGTTCCATGAGCCCATTTTCCATGCTACATGCATTCTTCAATTATTTAGAAATGGTGTTAGAGTTATTTTAAATTGGTGAAAGAAGGGGAATTTTTTAAGTACCCCACCAACCCAATAGGCACTGAGGTAGTTGAGTATGTCACAATTTGGTATCAAAGCATAAGTTTATAACACTTACATTATATGGGCCAATAGATCAGTATTAGTAGAGGCTGAGTTAGAGGGTGCCTTGGCGGGAGAGGAATTTTTTTTGGGAAAAGACAAGCATTTTTTAATATGTTTTTGTATGGGCGGCATTAACGATGACGTGGACTATCCACAGTCATCAATGGAAATTTCATGGCTCATGGCGCAAAGTTGGCGAGCCCCACAGGTTACATAGTATTGGAAATGTTTCTTTGATATTGCATCCTATCGGGTGGTGCCACGTGTCCCTTAGTAAAACCACCCCAGTAAGTGGTTACAACCCCAATGGGGGTTGAAAACTCCAGTGTTTCTTATTGTCCCATAGATCATCATCATCATCGATATGTGATCAATTATGGGGAAAGTGCATATAGTGGTATCTTATGGGGTGAATAGATGTGCGATGGAGATGGAACCTCCTATGTCCCATCAATAGTTCAAATCAATCCACGTAGACAATCGATGATTTGTAAACTATCGTGGATATTCCAGTGGAAAAGTTATCACAACAGGTATGATAACTAAAATTAAAATCTACACTATGAAGGTTAAATTTCTTTAGATTCCATAATCTTTAGTTACTGATTTTTTTCTTATGCATGAAATAAAAAAAATGTGAAAAATAGAGAATGGGGAAATATGATCACACACCATCCAAAAAATAACACAAATATTTTCTCTGGGAAAATCTTACCTGGGAAAACCCAACTCGAAGGTGAGGCTACTCCACTCTCTTTTCTCTGGTATGGAAATAATGCAAGTACAAAGGAGAAGGAACTCTCTATGGAGTTATTTGAGACCTGTGGCCTGTCAAGTTACTACAAAACATTAACCCCCTTTGTTATGATCTCTAATTTTCCACTCCTAGTTGTTCTTCTATGCTCTGAAATAAAATAAAATAGCATAGAATCGAACCCCTTCTCCTTTTAGTGGTCTGATATTCAATATAGCCTGATAGCCATATAAGGGTAGGGTTTTGACTTCCTTAACCCTCAATTGTGATAAGGTTTTGGACCTTATAGAATGTTTTTAGAAAATACACTACGTGGATATCCCCACATGTTTAAGTAATGGAGGTTGATGTGGCATCCACTCACACCGTGGTGATCAATACAATAGGTCAACTTGTAGGAGGCATAAAATTCGCATACAAACTTCGATTGAGGAGATTATTACCGCGTTGGAAAATTATAGGTTTGTATAATATAGACGGTTGCTCCATAGTAAGGTTTGTCCCATAAAGGGTTTCGTTTGATGCCACAGAATGACTTCGAAATATTTTACACGGATTTTTGGACCCAAATTTCCAAATTTGGACCAGTTGTTAAAATGGATCTACAAGTTGATTCCTCCAAAATTTTCACCCACAAAGCATCGAGATAGATGACAAATAATATAATTATCTAATCTGGATCAATCAAGTATAGGTGGGTCCCAAAAAATAAAATAATAAAATAAAAGGTATAGGGGTGGATGACATGGAAGGAAAAGGAGGAAAGGGTAGTGGCATGGCTATATCAAATGATTCCATGTGGAGACCAATGCCACATCATCTATAATGAAACATCCACATTATTAAATATGGAATGCTAGCAAAGATAAAGGTATATTTAAAAAAAAATGGATCTAAAATTTTGTTTTGGCCATAATGAAAGAAATATTTCTTAGATTCAAGTAAAATTTTGGGGATATGTATACAAATTTGAGGGCCATAAAATTGTCAGTGAGGGCCACTTTCTAATTCTACTCTAGAGTTACAGAAATTGCAAATTAGGGATTTTTGAAGAACAGGGTGGTACTTCTCGATAGAGGCCTTGTTGCTCATAAAATTTTTACACATAGTCAAGGAAGTAGACATGAAAATACCTAGTGGAAAATTTGGCCAAATTCCAAGAGGTTTGGAATGGGGATGCAAAAACAAACCAAAATCCACTACTCCACGAGACATTTTGGGGATTTTTGAGATTTTTAGAGGAGAAAAGGTGACCATAGATTACAAATATGGAAACAATATATCACTTGACATTTTACCTCTTCCACAAGACATACAACTTTTTCTTAGTAAATATTTCCCATTTTTTCTCCATTTGAGAGGTATTCATTTTGTCTAAAAATTCCAAGTCTATAGAAAATGTAAAAAGGGAAAAGTTTCCAATTCCATATTGATGTATAATTTTCTAAGAGAATAAAATTTACAATTTGAAGGTTTTTGTGTACTCACTATCACTATTATTATCAATTCTCGATACAAAAATTTTCTTGGTTCATCATAGATTTTCTTTTGTAGGTGGAAAACATTGGACTCTAAGCTAGATTACATTAGTGAGAAAAGTGAAAAAATTGGGTAGAAATAGGAAATTTAGAGAGCCATAACTTTTATCTCAAAGCCTAGAATGAGGCATGGGTATAGTCGTTGGAAATATTAGTTAGAGGAGAATATTCTTGAAGGTTTAGGATTTGGAGAAGCATTGTAGGTTATTTATAAATAGAGATGAAGGACCTATAGCCTAATTAATGAAAAATTACGTTGTGCATAATTTCCATAATTTAACATATACTATAGATTTGGAAAATGGTATGTATTATAACATCATTACTTGTATGCACATTTCTTACATAGTGAGTATTTCTTTCAGAAAAGGTCAAGCTCGGGCTTGAATATTAGATATTTGGAGGATGCACATTAGTTTAGATAATGAGGAAACAAAGTCTAATGTATATAGAAGCAAGGTGGAGCCAACAAAAATGGTAGATACTATGAAGAGTTTTAGAATGGAAGTGTAGTTGCATAGATAATAATGAAATAATAATAAGAGTACAAGAGGGGAAAAATGAAATGAATACTCTGTTATTACAGAGTGTAAATTAGTGGTAGAGATAAATGAAGAATGGATTAGTTTCAATACATGAATAAGAAGGAAAAACTCATGTAAAGAGGGATAGTTACAAAATATCTAGACACTCAATAAGTGTTAGCAGAACTCAAATACATCACTATTGACCCACTCATTTAGCGAATAATTTGTATGCATATAAAGAATCAAAGAGCAGTCCAAAAGTGTCTCCTATCAGACATCAAAGAATAAGACATGAATTGGACATTATGGAAGGATATATCAACAAGCTTAAACCACCAAATTGTGATGGCGAAAATAAAAGGGGAGATAATTTTGAAGCAAGGTTGCTAGGAATTAGAAAATATTTCCATTTCCATAGCTACTCATCCAATCTGGAAGCTAAGATTTCTATATACCATTTGCAAGGAAAATCTTGTATGCAATAGGACTAGTTGAAGTAAGTCAATCAAATTAACGAGAAAATGATTTCTTGGGAGTAGTTCAAGAAATATTTCCATCATTAGTATCTTTTTTAGCACTACTATGAAAAAAAGATGCAAGATTATTTTGAGAAAGAGATGGGAAATATAACCATGGAATAATATGAAAATAAATTCTTGGAACTACTGAGGTATGCAGGATAAATCAAAGAGGATAAGGTGAAAATACAAAGGATCTTATGTGGACCACCATCATTTTACAAATAAAAAATTCAATTTGATGAACTCAAGACTCTGCCAGAGACCATTAGAAAGGATAAGTACTTGTATGAGAAAGGAAGATAATTTCTTTAGGAATATAGGAAGGAAAAGAAGGAAAAATCATAGCATTTAAATAAGGGATTCAAGCCTCCTTTCAATAAAAACAATAATCAAATACACCAGAAAATGAGCTAGCTTAGGATGAATCCAAAATGGAGGAATCCTTGGGAAAATGGTGAATACCACCAATTAAATGTTGGGGATGTAAATGAGAAAACATGTACAAATATTTCCATCATAGAGAAGAAAAATGAGGACTCTGCACAACCTTCAGGAGGCTACCACAATGGAAGCCACAAGAAGAGATATTCCAAGGATATATGCAGCCCTGGAAGATTGATGA
>ML801930.1:135722-148678 GCA_009831015.1 Picea engelmannii | reverse complement strand
CACCTAAGTCACTACAACTCAATCACTTTGAACCAACTAGTTTGAAGGTGGAGATTCTTGAGAGGTGACATGTGTAGAGTCTCCTTGCATTAGGAGTAAATATTTTACACTAACAACATTTACATTGAGTACCATTCATGGAATGCGAGGAAGCATCTAAAGGGTACTTGAATACATTTTCCATGGAAAAAACCAAGTTTAAAAATAAAATGTGGAGTGATATGGAGATTGAGAATAAGAGAAAGCTAAATTACTAAAAATAAATTATTAACTTGAGTGGGCCTAATGGTTGAGAACATATGTTTCCTCTTCTGAGGTCTTATGTTCAAATCCATTGGGAGGTAGGGTATGTAGACCTCATTAGACTTTAACCATTGTCCCACAAATTATCATCACCATCATCATTCTTATTATTATATCAAATTTATGCCACCATTGTTGTTGTCCCAACAAAAAAATAAATATTACAAATATAAGAAAAAAATGATCTAACTTTGAAAACATTTGTAATAAAACCAAAATTCATAACTTGTTATTCAATCACAAAAACAACATGATAAATCAGGGTAATTAATTTAGGTTTATAGGTTTGATATACCAAATTTTGTCTCAATGAATAATAATTATCATCACAATGATCATTATAATGAACTACCATCAACATAGTCAACTAAAGTGAATTACAATAATCTATAATAATTATCATCACACTCATCATTATAATTAACTACAATCACCATAGTCAAACTAAAGTGAATTACAATAGCCAACATAATAAACCAAAATCAACCATAACTAACCATACTTGACTAAAATAACCTAAAATCAATAATAATAAACCAACTTCATTCACCATTGATCAAAGTGAACCATAAGAAACCACAATGACAATAATCCATAATCCATAAACGTCAACCAAAATTACCAAAAATTAACCACAATC
The DNA here is from genome assembly GCA_009831015.1 of Picea engelmannii. Lineage (NCBI taxonomy): Eukaryota > Viridiplantae > Streptophyta > Pinopsida > Pinales > Pinaceae > Picea > Picea engelmannii. Next base: position 147,735 of record ML801930.1, on the reverse strand, counting down.
AACCAAGTTCCAATCTAGTTAACCATAACTTATTAAATTCAACAAAAGTCAACCATAATCCACCCCATCCATAAGTTAAGTCCACCAAAATCAACCAAGATCAATGATAATCAACAATAAGTACACCAAACTCAACTATAATCAACCACAATTAACCAAAAAAAAATTCCGAAAACCTCACAACCAATTAAGAGAAGTTGAAGCTGATTTAATGGACCTTCCTGTGGGGTCTGGACACGGCCTGGGTTGAAAGGCCATGCTCATGAGAGTGGAATCGCCGTGATTTTGGAGATAACAGCTAGGAAGCCATATCCAGGAGCCTTCCTTTAAATTGTAAACCACCACCTTTATCTCTTGTCCCGAGCAGATGGCAATTGGTAGGAAGCACACGTAATCCCCTACTCCTATGCACTTAAACCTTTCTACAGATGGCAAAGAAAAACTCTTAAGATCATCAAACACAGTTGGAGGCATCCTCGCAATTTCCTTCCATGTCCCCAACGAAGAGATTGAGTTCGAGTTTGAGGGGCGGCGATCATTCTGCAACTCCCAAATAACTATCATTTCCCTCAACCTCCGATAAGGCTTCCCCTCCCAACCGGCCTGTTCAACGTGGACTGTTGCATATATGTCCGCGACGACTAGTAACCGCGACCCGCAGGTAACTAGGTTAGGCCAATACACCTGATTACACAGTGCTTCCGGGAAGGGTACAACAAGCATTGGAATGGGAATGGGCATGGGCCTTCGATCTGAATCAGTTCCAGGGATGGTGAAGCCCACAATGGCCATCCGTAACTCACGATGATGCAACCCTAAACAGTAAAACGAACCGTCGCAAAAAACCATCCCACGCCATTTAACATCCCATATTGAATTCTCTTCAAGAAATCCCGCCATGTTCCACCTCCCTTGAGAGCGATCGTGCGTTTCCACAACTAACTTCATATCGTCCTCCCACCAGCACCACCCCAATGCCACCACTTTGTAGGTATCTGCTGATGTTGACAGTACAGTATTGTCATGGAGCACAATGCATTTGTAGATGACGTCAGTTATCTTTGACATGGGAGGAAGTTGGAAGAACATTCGCGTATAAGGATTGCACACCGTCGCCGTAATGCGTGCATCATTGAGTCTGTCACCCAAGAAAGGCAAGTCTACCAGCACGACGCCTGGAACCGATCCTCTCCAGTTGACTTTAACAGTTCCTTGCTTCTCCAGGAAAGAAAGGGAGAAGCAGGACTTCCAGGTCCTTGTGTAGAAGCAGAAAGCCATACAAGGCGTATTAGGCATATCATCGTTCAGCACCAGCCATGGCTGCTGGTTGATAGGCGACTCCGCCCATATACGATTTATGAACTTGTTGGATGAAAGGAGAGCGTTCCATGGCTTACATACACAGCGATATCTATGCACGTCTTCCAGCGGCAGGCAGCCCAATATCTCTTTTTTCAAATGCTTTGGTAATTCGTTCCAACACTGAGCAAGGGCAGAGCCCGCGGTCTCATCTGCCACCTCCTTGTCTGTTTTCCTGCAACTTTTATATTCCATTTTCATTAACTGAACTCAACTCGACCAAGACGGGGACGATCAACAGATGGTTAAGTCCTGTATCTCCGAAGAGCTAGGTCAATTAAATTACCAACTTTGAATAAATATCTCGATCTGAACACTTATTAAAGGGCCGACTTAACATTTATAGTTCACTTATCTTTTCATGGAGGATTCTACCCAAATCCGATAACTAAAATTGCACTACTCCCAAATTTGCAATTTGGACGTTTCAAAACTGCAACTTAAGCATAATTCATGGCTTCTTAATCAACCCAGATTTCCAAAATTGCAATTTGGGCATTTCGAAACCGCAAACTTAAGCATAATTCATGGCTTCAAACTTAAGCATAATTCATGGCTTCTTAATCAACGCAGATTTCCAAAATTGCAATTTATATGACATATCTATTAGATAATTAAATAACAGATCTATTAGATAATATAATTTTTTTGTTTGTCATTGCAACTTAAGCATAATTCATGGCTTCTTAATCAACCCAAATTTCCAAAATTGCAATTTAAACAACATATTGATCGGATAATAGAATTTTTTGTTTGTCAAATGGGCCAAGGAAATTAGAAATGAAATTAGAAATGGGGCAGTTTATTTATTCCATGGTTTATGCAAGGGTGGATGATTGGTGAATATGGTGGATGTGGGTTCTAATCCACATGGCGAATTGGATGGAACAATGGGTTCCCTGGCTAAAAGGCAATTGTGATAGGGCTACAACAAGAATGATAGGACCACATCATGGCAGAGAGTTGGCTGCCTTTATTGATGGAACTGACCTTGACCAGACCTCATGGAACTAGTGTAGGCATGAGGTGGGCCTTAATGAATGTAATACCCCAATTTTGGTTTTGAGATTAACCATGTATGTTTGTATAAGATGAATGGGTTTTGCTAAGCAATGGAAATACGTTGAATAATAATAAAACACATTACTTGCTATAGACAACCAAAGGCGGAGAGTCATAGGGGGTTAGGGGTTAAAAGGGGTCAAGACAATTTATAATATTTTATTCCTATTCTTTCCTTAATGTTATCTTATGTCATACCCAATTTGGAGTTATTTTGTACATTATTAACATGTAAATATAAGTCAAAGTTTAAGGGCATGGAAGGGTTTTTTTTTTTATCATTCTTGTTCTTGATTTATGCATAGAATGAAGAGAGGATATTGGAGAGAGTCGATTCTAGTTGGTTGTAACAGAATATTGATTATTTTATCAAGAAGAAAATTGTGCTTTTATGCATGGTACCTTTTAGTTAAGGAGGACCTATACACAATTGAGATTCTTTTGAGTTTCTAGCACTAAGATTTCCTAGCCAATCTGTAATAGAGACTTAAAGAAGAGGAATAGCTTGAGGGACTACATTGCAAAGAAGGGGCTTCTTTTCTTTGGGTTGTGCAAGCTTAGGGGGAAAGAGAGTTGGAAATTTGAGGTTGTTGTGAGAGAAAATAGTCTTTAATAGCATGATAGTTGAACTCATGTGTGGTTTAAAGCCGACCTTAAGCACCCATCTTTGTGGATTCATAGCCTCATCTAGGGGGTGGGTTGTTGTAGAGAGAGAATAGTGCAACAAAACCTAAGTTTAGGTGGAATGTCTGACATTTGCATATATTCGGTGTGATTGTCTCATCAAGATAAATGTTTTCTTTATTATATTTATGGTGTGTTTAAATGTTGTATATTGCACGAGAAATTTCATCTATAAATGTGAATGTTTTCTTAATAGTTCCATGAGCCCATTTTCCATGCTACATGCATTCTTCAATTATTTAGAAATGGTGTTAGAGTTATTTTAAATTGGTGAAAGAAGGGGAATTTTTTAAGTACCCCACCAACCCAATAGGCACTGAGGTAGTTGAGTATGTCACAATTTGGTATCAAAGCATAAGTTTATAACACTTACATTATATGGGCCAATAGATCAGTATTAGTAGAGGCTGAGTTAGAGGGTGCCTTGGCGGGAGAGGAATTTTTTTTGGGAAAAGACAAGCATTTTTTAATATGTTTTTGTATGGGCGGCATTAACGATGACGTGGACTATCCACAGTCATCAATGGAAATTTCATGGCTCATGGCGCAAAGTTGGCGAGCCCCACAGGTTACATAGTATTGGAAATGTTTCTTTGATATTGCATCCTATCGGGTGGTGCCACGTGTCCCTTAGTAAAACCACCCCAGTAAGTGGTTACAACCCCAATGGGGGTTGAAAACTCCAGTGTTTCTTATTGTCCCATAGATCATCATCATCATCGATATGTGATCAATTATGGGGAAAGTGCATATAGTGGTATCTTATGGGGTGAATAGATGTGCGATGGAGATGGAACCTCCTATGTCCCATCAATAGTTCAAATCAATCCACGTAGACAATCGATGATTTGTAAACTATCGTGGATATTCCAGTGGAAAAGTTATCACAACAGGTATGATAACTAAAATTAAAATCTACACTATGAAGGTTAAATTTCTTTAGATTCCATAATCTTTAGTTACTGATTTTTTTCTTATGCATGAAATAAAAAAAATGTGAAAAATAGAGAATGGGGAAATATGATCACACACCATCCAAAAAATAACACAAATATTTTCTCTGGGAAAATCTTACCTGGGAAAACCCAACTCGAAGGTGAGGCTACTCCACTCTCTTTTCTCTGGTATGGAAATAATGCAAGTACAAAGGAGAAGGAACTCTCTATGGAGTTATTTGAGACCTGTGGCCTGTCAAGTTACTACAAAACATTAACCCCCTTTGTTATGATCTCTAATTTTCCACTCCTAGTTGTTCTTCTATGCTCTGAAATAAAATAAAATAGCATAGAATCGAACCCCTTCTCCTTTTAGTGGTCTGATATTCAATATAGCCTGATAGCCATATAAGGGTAGGGTTTTGACTTCCTTAACCCTCAATTGTGATAAGGTTTTGGACCTTATAGAATGTTTTTAGAAAATACACTACGTGGATATCCCCACATGTTTAAGTAATGGAGGTTGATGTGGCATCCACTCACACCGTGGTGATCAATACAATAGGTCAACTTGTAGGAGGCATAAAATTCGCATACAAACTTCGATTGAGGAGATTATTACCGCGTTGGAAAATTATAGGTTTGTATAATATAGACGGTTGCTCCATAGTAAGGTTTGTCCCATAAAGGGTTTCGTTTGATGCCACAGAATGACTTCGAAATATTTTACACGGATTTTTGGACCCAAATTTCCAAATTTGGACCAGTTGTTAAAATGGATCTACAAGTTGATTCCTCCAAAATTTTCACCCACAAAGCATCGAGATAGATGACAAATAATATAATTATCTAATCTGGATCAATCAAGTATAGGTGGGTCCCAAAAAATAAAATAATAAAATAAAAGGTATAGGGGTGGATGACATGGAAGGAAAAGGAGGAAAGGGTAGTGGCATGGCTATATCAAATGATTCCATGTGGAGACCAATGCCACATCATCTATAATGAAACATCCACATTATTAAATATGGAATGCTAGCAAAGATAAAGGTATATTTAAAAAAAAATGGATCTAAAATTTTGTTTTGGCCATAATGAAAGAAATATTTCTTAGATTCAAGTAAAATTTTGGGGATATGTATACAAATTTGAGGGCCATAAAATTGTCAGTGAGGGCCACTTTCTAATTCTACTCTAGAGTTACAGAAATTGCAAATTAGGGATTTTTGAAGAACAGGGTGGTACTTCTCGATAGAGGCCTTGTTGCTCATAAAATTTTTACACATAGTCAAGGAAGTAGACATGAAAATACCTAGTGGAAAATTTGGCCAAATTCCAAGAGGTTTGGAATGGGGATGCAAAAACAAACCAAAATCCACTACTCCACGAGACATTTTGGGGATTTTTGAGATTTTTAGAGGAGAAAAGGTGACCATAGATTACAAATATGGAAACAATATATCACTTGACATTTTACCTCTTCCACAAGACATACAACTTTTTCTTAGTAAATATTTCCCATTTTTTCTCCATTTGAGAGGTATTCATTTTGTCTAAAAATTCCAAGTCTATAGAAAATGTAAAAAGGGAAAAGTTTCCAATTCCATATTGATGTATAATTTTCTAAGAGAATAAAATTTACAATTTGAAGGTTTTTGTGTACTCACTATCACTATTATTATCAATTCTCGATACAAAAATTTTCTTGGTTCATCATAGATTTTCTTTTGTAGGTGGAAAACATTGGACTCTAAGCTAGATTACATTAGTGAGAAAAGTGAAAAAATTGGGTAGAAATAGGAAATTTAGAGAGCCATAACTTTTATCTCAAAGCCTAGAATGAGGCATGGGTATAGTCGTTGGAAATATTAGTTAGAGGAGAATATTCTTGAAGGTTTAGGATTTGGAGAAGCATTGTAGGTTATTTATAAATAGAGATGAAGGACCTATAGCCTAATTAATGAAAAATTACGTTGTGCATAATTTCCATAATTTAACATATACTATAGATTTGGAAAATGGTATGTATTATAACATCATTACTTGTATGCACATTTCTTACATAGTGAGTATTTCTTTCAGAAAAGGTCAAGCTCGGGCTTGAATATTAGATATTTGGAGGATGCACATTAGTTTAGATAATGAGGAAACAAAGTCTAATGTATATAGAAGCAAGGTGGAGCCAACAAAAATGGTAGATACTATGAAGAGTTTTAGAATGGAAGTGTAGTTGCATAGATAATAATGAAATAATAATAAGAGTACAAGAGGGGAAAAATGAAATGAATACTCTGTTATTACAGAGTGTAAATTAGTGGTAGAGATAAATGAAGAATGGATTAGTTTCAATACATGAATAAGAAGGAAAAACTCATGTAAAGAGGGATAGTTACAAAATATCTAGACACTCAATAAGTGTTAGCAGAACTCAAATACATCACTATTGACCCACTCATTTAGCGAATAATTTGTATGCATATAAAGAATCAAAGAGCAGTCCAAAAGTGTCTCCTATCAGACATCAAAGAATAAGACATGAATTGGACATTATGGAAGGATATATCAACAAGCTTAAACCACCAAATTGTGATGGCGAAAATAAAAGGGGAGATAATTTTGAAGCAAGGTTGCTAGGAATTAGAAAATATTTCCATTTCCATAGCTACTCATCCAATCTGGAAGCTAAGATTTCTATATACCATTTGCAAGGAAAATCTTGTATGCAATAGGACTAGTTGAAGTAAGTCAATCAAATTAACGAGAAAATGATTTCTTGGGAGTAGTTCAAGAAATATTTCCATCATTAGTATCTTTTTTAGCACTACTATGAAAAAAAGATGCAAGATTATTTTGAGAAAGAGATGGGAAATATAACCATGGAATAATATGAAAATAAATTCTTGGAACTACTGAGGTATGCAGGATAAATCAAAGAGGATAAGGTGAAAATACAAAGGATCTTATGTGGACCACCATCATTTTACAAATAAAAAATTCAATTTGATGAACTCAAGACTCTGCCAGAGACCATTAGAAAGGATAAGTACTTGTATGAGAAAGGAAGATAATTTCTTTAGGAATATAGGAAGGAAAAGAAGGAAAAATCATAGCATTTAAATAAGGGATTCAAGCCTCCTTTCAATAAAAACAATAATCAAATACACCAGAAAATGAGCTAGCTTAGGATGAATCCAAAATGGAGGAATCCTTGGGAAAATGGTGAATACCACCAATTAAATGTTGGGGATGTAAATGAGAAAACATGTACAAATATTTCCATCATAGAGAAGAAAAATGAGGACTCTGCACAACCTTCAGGAGGCTACCACAATGGAAGCCACAAGAAGAGATATTCCAAGGATATATGCAGCCCTGGAAGATTGATGAGCATAACATCAATCCCAAGTGATTAAGGTGGAAGGTAAGATTACAAATTAGCTTTTTGTGATTTTAATGGATTCATGAGAAATCCATAGTTACATTGACCCTAATTTAGTTGAAATATTTCATTTAAGAAAAAGTAAGCATCAGAAACCATGGTTAGCTCAAATAACTACTAGAACCAAAAATAATATTAATGAGATTGCTAAAAGTTTTCCAATGGACATAGATGGATTTAACACTATTGCAAATTTGAACATCATACCATTAAGATCATATGATTACCTAATTGGAATGGATTGGTTGGATATGAATCATGTTCTACTAGATTTCCATAACAAGACTCTTACCTGTCTTGATGAAGAAGGGAAGAAATGTTGGACACACCGACCACACTGAGAGGAGGGGTGAATCAATTTAGGGATCTTTTTAAAACTTCCCCTTCACAAAAACTCCTTTGTTAGCAGTCACAATTTACTCATTACTTATTATTGTCATTTATAACTAGTTAAATGTGAACATATATCAACAACATATACCAACAACAATTATAATCAATAAGTCATCACCACAAAGAAAACAAGATGTATGTACAATTTTATTTTTATTATGGACTACAATCCTTCGGTTATAAGAAACAACTGAATAGATTTACAACTCCACAAGAGCACCAACTCTACAATGCAAGACTCAACTTACAAAACTTAGCACCAACTAAGAAGAGGAATCAATCCTCACCAGATACCAATTGGCAATTTGTCAATAGGTACACAACCTGTCAGTAGTGCAACACGCCTTCATTCACGTCTACTTTTTTCTTTCATTGTCCAATCTGAACCATAACCAATCACAACACATATATGCTCTCCCACAACTTACTCATTCTCCTCAACCATACAATATCAATGCTACTTAGTCATGTATAAGAAACCAGTTTACTATGGAAATCATATCAGTACTGAATGATAAGACTATTGCTCACTCTATCAATCAACCAATATAACCATATCACAACAACCATACCAAGAATTCCTTAAGCATTCACCATACAATAAGCAAGAATATCCATCAAGACAAATATGTAACCATACCAAAGTTTCTATGGAAGATATGAGCCCATGGAATGCAGATCTGGAACTTGCATTAGGCTTCAAGAACCTGGCATCAACTCACACTCAAGTCTCCATGACTTCATCCAAATGTACACATTCTTCCTTCCTTCAACCCCTTGCTATGCTTTTCAAGCTATGCTCAAGAGATGATTTTCACAAGAGAGCTTTGCTTCTTATTTATACTCTCCAAGTAGCTTCCTTAGAAGCATATTCTAGGCCAATTTGTCCACATAGCCACTTTGTTCACATAGTAAACCTATGTCTAACTTTTCATAATTTTCCACTTGTCCATGTATCCAATAACCACTTGACCACTTAACCCATTTTCCTCATTTTAGTGTTAACCTTGTTATAACCACTTTCCATAATTAGAAAGTTCTCCATTTACTTTATTATTTAAATAATCCTCCTTGACTTTGTCACTTCACTTTATTATTTAAATAATCCTCTTTGATTTTGTCACTTCACTTTAATATTTAAATAATCCTCTTTGATTTTGTCACTTTATTATTTAAATAATCCTCCTTGACTTTTTCACTTCACTTTATTATTTAAATAATCATCTTTGATTTTGTCACTTCACTTTATTATTTAAATAATCCTCCTTGACTTTGTCACTTCACTTTATTATTTAAATAATCCTCTTTTATTGTGTCACTTCACTTTAATATTTAAATAATCCTCTTTGATTTTGTCACTTTATTTTTTAAATAATCCTCCTTGACTTTGTCACTTCACTTTATTACTTAAATAATCCTCCTTGACTTTGTCACTTCACTTTATTATTTAAATAATCTCTTCTTTGCAAGCACTTTGACTTCTTTAACCTTTTGGGGCTTCAAACCAACATATGGGGGTCTTTCAACTTCATAAGGCCATAACTCTCAAACCGTGAGGAGTTATGTGACGTTCAACATACCACCGAAAATGGCTTGACAAACACTATCCATCTAGGATAGTTTCACTGACAAATTCACCAATATCCATCTCATTATTCCACAATTATGCATGGGTTCTCTAACCATACTACTAGGATAACTCAACCGCAAAACGTCTTCCCGCAAGTGCTTTCACCATAAGGGGACCACCTTGGAGTTCACCTCAAAGTGTCTTCCCATGAGGGATTTCACCATAAGGGGGCCACTTTGGAGTTCATCCATTTGTACAACAATGACCTTTGGAGTTCATTGTAAAGTGTCTTGGGCTTTCACCATAAGGGGACCACTTTGGAGTTCATCCGTTTGTACAACCATGACAAGACAATAATGAGTCATCTTTACATCAATCCAAATACAACTCATTGATCCATCTTCATCTATTCATATGACTATGAATCCTCTTGACATCAATCCATTGACATCAAGGTCAATACATGATCCATCAATCAAGGTCAATACATGATCCATCAATCACTACATCAATATAATATGACAAGACATTGTTCATTTGACATCAATCCTTTGGCATCAATGAAAACATGATCCAACAAGCAAAGCATAATGAAAGGAATTTGAAGATTCATTTGTATAAGGGATATTTCAACCTTAAAACTGAAGAGATGTTTCAGGAAAGGATGTCAATTCTATGAAAATCACGTGGAAGAGCTATCCAATATCATAGGTCCAAGTCTTGATGACTTCCCAATGTTTTAGGAGTTTCAAGATGTATTTGAAGAAATACCAAGTTTTCCACCAAAGAGAGCTATAGTTTTATCTATTGACTTAATGATTGGAGCTACTTCAATATCAAAGACTCCTTAGAGAATAAGCACGCCATAATTAAAGGAATTACAAATGTAGCTAGAATAATTGTTTAAGAAAGGGTACATATGCCCAAGTGTCTCACCTTGGGGAGCACCAATACTCTTTGTGAAAAATAAGGATGGAACATTAAGGTCATGTATTGACTTTAGATAGTTGAATAAATACAATGTGAAGGATAAATACCCTCTACTTAGAATTTATAAACTCTTTTATTATATAAAAGGAGAAAATAGATTTTCAAAAATAGATTTGAGATCAAGAAATCACCAGGTGAGAATCAAGGAAGAAGACAACAATAAGACAAATTTTAGAACTAGGCATGCAAATTATGAATTTTTAGTGGTTCCATTTGGAATTGTTGGGTGTATACACTCTTCTCGCTGGGGGGTTGAATACCTAGGGTTAATCAACCTTTGAGAAACAAAAATCCAAGGCATTGGCATATTCAATATTCAATCTAGGACCAAAGAAGGTCTGACACAAGATGTCAATAGTATCACAGAGACCATTTGATCCAAAAAGGATCTAGAGAAGACTAAGGACAAATCAAAACTCCCAGAAGCAACTCAGGAAGCTCATAATGGCCTCAACGGACAGAGAAAGGGAAACAATTAAAAATTCTCAAAACTCAGTGAAATTTACATCATATCCAAGAGAACATCGCAATATTTCCAACGACCCAAACCGCTCATCAAACGAAGTTACATATTGAAAGATATTCGCGGTAAAAGTTTGGTCAACCTAGCCCAGTCAGTGGGGGATGAGTCAAAATCTGTACTGCTGACATTAGAATCAGTACGGATGACTTCAACATCCGTATAGCATGTGTGGAACATAGAGGATGTGACACATTTTATGCTAACGTCGGGATGGTGATGTGGCAGCACCAGATGTTGCCACGTGTCACCCATTTTAGGCATTTGCGGGTCATTTTGTGGACCAATAAAAATGTCCCATGTGGCAGTCCATACATCCATGCGGTAGACCGTACACTGATATGGAAGGTTTTACACTGACGTGGCAAGTGATGGTACAGTTGGTTGACGTGGCCCAATGGTTGGATGCCCTGTGGCCCAGTCATGGGATGCTACATGATAGTGGGAAAATGCCCAATGACAGCCCGAGAACGAAATTTCAATATATATATATATATTGGCGGGTCCACCATGATTTGGATTATTTTCGGCACGAAATGAGAGCGGAGATATAACACATAAATATTTAGAGATTGTTGAGCTCTAAATCTACCCAAGTAAATTAGAGTGCATTTATTATCAATCTGGTGTTTGTAAGACTTAGAGGCATGTCCAAAGTATATGGATTTTAGAGATAGTTTTTATCTTTTATGGAGATAACCCAAAAACCTATCTAAGGCCGACTGTGCAAGAGACACTAAGCTTCTATTCAGAAGTCATCTTCATAGTCCTCATAACAGTAATCAACACTTTGTTTTTCTAAATGGTAAAAACAGTAAGCATTCAAGAGAAAGTTTAAGACCTATCAAATGTTGGAAGAACAAAACTCTTATTCAAGAGATGTATTCGTTGTCTTCTTTCATTCATTCATTAACATCAAAATCAAATAAAAATACTGAAAGCATAAAATAACTCAAAAGCATTCAAAACTATCTTAATGCTTGAAGTCTAACTGCACATTGAGTTCTCATTCAAGAATCCATTCACAATGATGAGTAAGTCTTGAAAACATTAAGCATGTA
>ML801930.1:95112-124638 GCA_009831015.1 Picea engelmannii | reverse complement strand
ATAAAACTCATCTACAACAAACAAGATCTAAAACATGTACTTAAAAATAACACAAGGAAAGAGTGTACTAGTTGGCAATGGGGGCCCTCCACTGCTTCCTTGGTACACTTGGGTTAACTTCAGCTACGAAAGGACTCCAGTAGAATTCAAATCACCATAAGCATTCAAATGAACAAAAACACATAGCTGATCTTCAAGAGTGCAAATTCTCAAGTTTCTTCATTCATCCAAAGGTGTCTTACTAGCTTAAACTTAAGAGTATTTATACAAGAGTTTAAAAACTATAAATGCTAAAATGTCTCCTAAATATCATAAGTAGATCCACAATATCCTAGGAGGGTCGAATGCCTCTTCTAGATCCTCAAAACATGGTCAAAATCCCACGAAATCAAAAACTGTCCAAGATTTAATGCTGAAACAGGGCAATTTCTGCTGAAGTGGCCCTGTTTGACCAGTGTTGACCGGGCATCTAGCAGTCTCAGATTTCGAATCTGATAGCTTATTCACCATCCTTGTACATCTGGGAACACGACCCAAGTGTTGGATTTCGCCCAGGTGTCCTGCAAGTATACAAACGACGGAGCTTTTACGGGATTTGGTCAAATCCTGTAATTTCTGCTAAATTTCCAATTTTAATGCAAAAATTTAGAAAATTTGTTTCTGAAGTAAAAGGATGACAAATATACCTTGGATGGCTATTTTATGGGAAATGTGGAATAAAATGAAGGAAAAATGGGCAAATAAAGAGGCAAAAGTATGGTTTATGGAAGCACAAAAATGGACTCAACAGAGATATTGCAAGAGAGACAACAATATAACAGAGATATAGCGGAAATAAAACAAGAGTCACAGATATACAGTAATACACGATTTCTATTAATGAAATAAATGTACAGAGACTGTAAAATACAGAGTGAAAGACTCATTAGAATGGTGGTAGCTTATCTCTGAGAAGAGATGTGACAACTACTTGCATCCGTGAGAAGATGATTATTACAATGAGGATCTAAGGGCCTTTTTAACATAAGTAAAATCCAAAACACTAACCCCAAAAGATGAAAAGCCAAAAGGTTTGTGGGCCCTGATGGGGGTAGTTGATACGTCAACTTCCCAGGGGCGTAACTTTTGCATACGATCTCCATTTGGGGCGCTCAATAGCTCGTTGGAAAGATCTATCCAAGAAATATAACTTTTGGGTGAGAAACATGATCTAAGATCCATGTTGCTCTCCATTGTTTCAAAAATCATCGTTTAGGGCCTCAAAATGGCCCTGGAAGTTAAAAACTGCTAAAAATAGCAAATTACCAAAATTGCCAGAAACATGTTTTGGGCCAGTTGGAGAAGGTGGGTGGCCACTGATATCCACCTGGATCAATCCTCCCTCCTTAGGAAGCAATGGTATCCATTGCGTTGAGTTCCCAGGGGAGAGGGGAAAGCGATTGTTGAATCTGAATCTTGGTGATCTGCTTGCCTTGCTGGAGAAGTGGCATTTCTTAGCTTGTTGAAGGCTATCACAAACCTTTGGCTGGAAGGTTTGGACCTTTTTAACCAGTCTAGCTACATGAGATGAGTGTGTGCAGAAGGAATCTTTGTGCTTTGTTGCAACCTTGTCGATCTACTTCTAGTGGATAGAAGGTGCTTGGGTCGAGGCTGTAGTGGTTGCAGTATCCTTTTGTTCCCCTTTTGAATAGATTGTGGAGAAGATGAATTTTGTAGTATGAGATACTACCTTGTAGCACTGTTTAGGTGGGGCAGTAGTTGGAACTACCTCTGGTATCCTGTAGAGATGACCCCGCAGAGTAATAATGACACTACGGGGTCGAGACTCATAGATAGCATGGTGTTTCCACATACATGGCTGGCCCAAGAGAACATCACAAACATCCAGTGAGGCAACACCACATAATACCTCATCCTTGAAGGGTTAGATGCCATATGACAATCGACACTATTGGCTGACACAAAGATCTCTTCCTTGGCGAAGCCACCCGATGTTGTATGGCTGCGGGTGTGGTGTTGTCAACAATCCCAACTGTTTGACAACCTCTGCTGAGATGAGGTTCTTCTGGCTTCCGATATCAACAATAAAATGTAGCGGGGTCCCCTTCACCCACATATGTGAATGAAAAATGCGCTCCCCCTCTTCTGGATCTATTGGTTCTTCTGGTTGAATTGTTGCGGTCATGACAATAGCAGTGGGGTCTGCGTCAATGATCTGTCTTTTACCAGTATTTTCAGAATTAGATTCTGAATCAGGGTTCGACTCCTTGTCTTTGATCTCGGCCACCAATGGTTGTTTTGTGCGACATTCATCAGTGTTGTGCCAGGGGATTTTGTGGAAATCACACCATTTTCTGATGTCCTTCTTTGTCTTCCTATGACCCTTCTTTTCCTGTGGCTTGGACTGGTTTTTGGGAGACAGTTTGTTAGGGTTGTATTTTTGATACTTTGGTTGTTGAAGATTTGCATACCCGAACTCCCGTTTGTTCTGGTGCTTAAATTTCTGCTCGATTTTAACAGCATATCGATAAGCATCACTGAGTGATGAGATGTCCAGAAAATCCATTTCGGTTTGGATGTATCTGTGTAGAGCCCCACGGTATTTCAAAACCAAATTTCATTTAGAGTCTTTGATACCCAGCTTGGTGCACAAGGTATGGAAGGTATTGGTGAACTCTGGAACTGGTTGGCCCCTCTCTTGCCGCAGTGTGGTCCATCTCATGTACTAGTCCACATAGTTGCCAATAAGGTAATATTGTTCCTCTACCACATCCACAAAAAAATCCCAAGTGGGATCGGCCCCATATATTCCAGTCTCCTCTGTGGAACTTTGCTCCCAATAAGTTTCCCACCAATGTTTGACATGGGGGAGAGCCTCAAGGAGTGAAAAAGTGATCTTTTCCTTGTCTAAAAAATTATGAACAGAGAAATAACCTTCTAGAAGATTTAACCATTTATCTAGGGCATCTTCATCTATTTGACCTTCAAATACGGGAATATCAAAATTAACCTGTACCTTGAAAGGCGAGGTGCCTCCAAAGTGGCCACTTGATGAAGATGCACCTGATGCTATTGGCAGGCATTGAAGGATGTGGGAAAAATTCTCCATCATTTCGTCCCTCTGTCACGTGAGAGCTTGCTCAAGCAATATACTAATAGGATCGTTTGCTCCATCATTTTTCTTTTCTTCCGCCATTGAGGGTTTCTTGGGTTTGAGAGAGCGATTGTCCTCAAGAGAGACAAGTTCAATACCCAACTTTCTATACTCGGACCTCGTCAGGGACATGCACTGAAAAACAATCAAGAGCATCCTACTCTGATACCACTGATCCAGATTATTTTTGGCACGAAATGAGAGCGGAGATATAACACATAAATATTTAGAGATATTGTAAGAGAGACAACAATATAACAGAGATATAGCGAAAATAAAACAAGAGTCACAGATATACAGTAATACACGATTTCTATTAATGAAATAAATGTATAGAGACTGTAAAATACAAAGTGAAAGACTCGTTAGAATGGTGGTAGATTATCTCTGAGAAGAGATGTGACAGCTACTCGCATCCATGAGAAGATGATTATTACAATGAGGCTCTAAGGGCCTTTTTAACATAAGTAAAATCCAAAACCCTAACCCCGGAAGATGAAAAGCCAAAAGGTTTGTGGGCCCCGATGGGGGTAGTTGATACGTCAACTTCCCAGGGGCATAAATTTTGCATACGATCTCCGTTTGGGGCACTCAATAGCTCGTTGGAAAGATCTATCCGAGAAATACAACTTTTGGGTAAGAAACATGATCTATGATCCATGCTTCTCCACTTTTCTAAAAAAACATCGTTTAGGGCCTCAAAATGGCCCTGGAAGTTAAAAACTGCTAAAAATAGTAAATTACCAAAATTGCCAGAAACATGTTTTGGGCCAGTTGGAGAAGGTGGGTGGCCACCGATATCCACCTGGATCACACAAAATTTGGTGGGACCCCACCAAATATGGCGACCAACTGAAATATAGAACCACTGCTAATTTTAGTAGACCAAATACGTTTCAAATATATACATATGTTACAACGGATACCCAAAAGGGGAGGCCCGCAGACTCAACCCCAGGACCTCCCCCTCTATCAATTCCTTAATACATGCTCCACTAATCATAAGGCCAATGGCCTCCGTTGTTTACAAAGATCGAGAATATTACTTAAAAGTTGCATCCACCCAATGCTAGAGGGGAGGCACGCGAGGGTACGGACCAATATGCTTTACAAGACAAATTTCTCAACATTTATTGTAGGTTGCAGGCCACGAAAATCGAGACAAAGTTTCTCTTGGGCTTGGAACTACCAAAGTCAGATTGAAGCATGAAGATAGTAATTTTTGGGTAATTAGACACCATGAATTCAATGGTGTTGTCTGTTTTCTGATCTGAGCAAAGTTTCTGCATCTTTATTTCAGAATGATGTATACTAATGTATTTTGCCAAATTCTTTTGTTGTGTTAATAAAAAGGCCTACCCATTTGAGAGTGGGACCCGAAGACGTAGTCCACCAGGGACGAACTCCGTTATCAAGTTTTTTGTGTTCCAATTTGATGATTATGTCTCTTCATTATTGAGCTTTTCCTTATTTAATGGTGCACTTTAATTTATTCTCATTTAATGCAATTCTTTATAAGTCACTTCGATGAAAATATCTTGGATCATGTTGGTATCAGAGCAGTCATATTTGACTTGAAATTTTGAGTGTGAATTCTTACTAGGGCCAAGCATAAGCAGGGTGAAGGAAATATTAAGAATTTCAATCCCGAAGTTGGTCGTGCATCTCGAAGGAAGAAAATGGCAAAAGAGGACAATCATGGTGAAAAGGATAAAAACTTACATATGGTAATTTATCGCATGATAGAAATGGTTGAATGAATGTATGGAGACTACGAGAAGAGGATGGCGAAAAAAGGGAAGAAAAAGGAAGCACAAGATGATAATGATGCTTTGGTAAATCAAGGGGTTGGAGGAGACCCTCCCGAGCCTCCATCTTCACCATCAATTTCTATTTCTTCTTCCTCTAAGCATTCTAATCATTCTCATCATTCTAGCCATAAAGCCTATTTTAAGAAACCATTATTAAATCTTGATGTAAAATTGTTCTACCTATGTTTAATGGATATGGTAAACCTGAAAAGATAGATAATTGGATCCGAGGGGTTGAAGTATATTTATGTGTTCAACATATTGATGAAGAGGAAGTTAAAGTGCAATTGGATTCTCTTCTGTTGGAAGGCACCGCTCTCATATGGTGGGAGAGAAAACTTCAAGACATAAGTAAGTGTGGTAATCTTCTTTCCTGATGGTCGAAATTTAAATCAGCAATAAGGAAGCAATTTTATCCATTGGGTTATTTACATAAAGCAATGATGGAATGGAAAACTTTAACACAAAGTAAAGGTCAAACTGTACAAAGTTTCACAGAAGAATTTAGGAAGAAAGATCTTTCATTAAAAATTACTTTGGATTCTTATGAAACTTTAATGAAGTTTATTGGCACACTTCACAGTTATATTTGTCATACTTTGCTATTGCTTAACCCCACCAGTCTTGATGAATTTTGTGTGAAAGACACTCACCTTGAGAACAGGGGAAAGCATGTTCCAGAAGATCCCACAAAGAAACCTTCCAATGTCCCACATAATCCATTTAAGAAGTTTAAAAGGAAGGAAAATAATACTTCCACAGTGACGAGAGAAGAAGGAAATCCATCTTGCACTCATTACAAGAAAAGTGGTCACGATGTTGAACACTATTGGAAACTACATCCAAATAAGAGACCGAAACAGTTCGTTGGAAAGGGGAAGACAAAAACTTTTTCTATAGTTGATTCAGGGGACGAGGGAAATATCAAAACGGTTGGAGTACAAGGTAAGTATTCCCTTCATACTAGTTCAAATTCCAATAATGAATCTCATGATGATGAACAAAAGTGGAATGAATTATTTCACATAAGAGTTGTATCTAAACACACTAAGATAGATACATTGTTTGATCCAAGTTCCCAAGTAAACTTGATATCTGAAGCACTTGTCAAAAATATGGGTCTTGAAACGAAACCACATCCAAATCCTTATCCTCTTGGTTGGGTATGTGATAAATCAAAACTTAATGTCACCAAACAATGTAGGGTCAGATTTGTTATTGCTTCAAAGTTGATTGATGAAGTGGATTTGGATGTTGTATCACTTGATATATGTGGCATAGTGTTGGGGATTACTTATCTTTATGATAGAAAAACAATCTTCTTTTGTCATGAGAATAAATACCACCTTACTAAGGGGGGAGTGGAATATATTGTTAAAGCTCACAACATGAGGGTAAACACAACACTTGTTAGTGAAGGACAAATGAAGAGACTCATAAACACTAATAAGAGATACATACTCATGGTCATAAGGGAGAAAGATGTCAGAACATCTGATGCTTTCCAAGGATGTGATCCTTCTCATAAGAAAGAATTAATTGATATTGTTTCTAAGTATGATGATATTTTCCAGTAACTAGATGGATTGCCTCCTAAGAGGGTAATCCAACATGAGATACATCTTCAACAAGATTATCCTCTTCCTAATTTGGGCATGTACAAGATGTCAGTTGTAGAGATGACAAAGATAAAGAAGAAGGTATAGTCCTTATTGGATCAATAGGTCATTAGGCCCAATTCATCTCTTTGTGGTTCTCCGATCATGATGGTGCCAAAGAAAGATGGAGCGTATCGAATGTGTGTCGATTAGCGGACCTTAAATCAAATCACGATGAAAAATCGATACCTCTTCCTCATATAGATGATTTACTTGATCAGTTAAAGAATGTTTTTTATTTCACTAAGTTGGATTTGCACAGTGGATACCATTAGATCATAGTTGCAGAACATGATGCATGGAAGAATTCCTTTAAAACCAAACATAGATTGTTTGAGTGATTAGTTATGTCGTTTGGGCTTTGTAATGCTCCGACAAATTTCATGCGTGTAATGAATGATGTATTCATGCCTTTTCTACATGATTTTGTGATTGTATATTTAGACGACATTCTTATTTTTAGTGGGACTTGGAATGAACATGTGAGGCATGTAAAGAAAGTATTGGATACTTTGCAAAGGGAAAATTTGTATGTAAAATTTTCCAAATGTGAATTTGGTAAGACTACAGTTGTGTACTTAGGTCATATTGTAGGAGGAGTAAAATTAAAAATTGATCCTTCCAAGATTGATGTAATTGTAAATTGTCCTAAACCCAAAAATGTAACCAATATACAGAGCTTATTAGTTGTGGTCCAGTATTAGAGGAGGTTCATTTCAAGCTTCTCCTTTATAGTAGCTCCTTTGCATACCTTAACTAGTGCGAAGAAAACTATTCAGTGGGGAGGAAAGAAACAAAAAGATTTTGACACTTTGAAGGAAAAGATCAATACCGCACCAGTATTAGCACTGTCGAATATTCAACATCCCTTTGAGATCGATATAGATTCCAGAGGATATACCATGGGTGCAGTATTGATGCAATATTGTAAGTCTATCTGTTACCACTCTGAAAATTTTAACCAATTTGTTGTTAATTATCCTACATATAATAGAGAGTTGTATGCATTAGTTCAAAGTGTAAAGAAATGGAAGCACTAATTGTTAGGGAAGGAAAACATCATACATACAGATCACCAACCCTTACAGTCTCTCCAAACACAAACCAAACTGCAACAATATCGACATTACAGATGGATCGATTTCCTACAACAATTTCATTTGGTAATCAAGTACAAAAAGGGTACAAGTAACAAGATAGTTGATATTCTTTCTAGACCTCCTATTGTTGCTTATACTATTTTTAAGAATAATTCTTTATCTCATGATAGCTATGTGGAACAATATGCCATTGATGAAGATTTTAAAGAAGTATATAAGAATCTAACCCATGGTGCACAGGTAGAGAACTATTTTCTGTAGGGAAAACTACTCTACCATCTAGGAAAGATATGTATTCCTACAAGTGAACGAGTCTATGTAATACGAGAAGTTCACAATTCTCTTGTGTTTGGGCATTTTGGGGTAGGAAAAACTATGGCTCAGTTATAGAGGTTTTGTTACTGGTCTCAAATGAAAGAAATTGTAAATAAATATGTAAATGGGTGTGTGATGTGTTCTACTTGTAATCCCACTAATAGAAAATTGGGGCTATACTCACCACTACATGTTCCATCCCATCCATGGGAAAGTATCTCCATGGATTTTGTAGGGGGTTTACCAATGTCAAAAGGGGTTCATGACTATTTGTATGTTGTAGTGGATAGGTTCAACAAGATGTGTATCTTAATTCCATGTAAAAATAATATCACTGCTGAGGAGACTGCTAATCTTTTCTTTTAGTATGTTTGGGTTCACTTTGGGTTACCCACATTCATGATCTTGAATCGAGATACTCAATTCCTTGGGGATTTTTGGACAAGCTTGTGGAGAATAATGGACACCAAATTGATGAGGAGCATTTCTTTCCATCCACGGACCGACAGATACACAGAGGTTGTAAACTGAACAATGGTACTCTTTCTTCGAGGCTACTGCAACAAGCATCCCAAGATATGGGATGAAAAAATACCCTATGTACAACATGCTTACAACTGAGCTTTACATTCCTCCACTTAGTGTTCACATTTTGAGACATGTTTTGGGTACCTACCTAAATATCCTTTGGACTTGATGTATGGGAGAGATGTCAATTCAAATGAAGAAAGAAATGAGGACATATCCCACAAGTTCATCTAGAGGATCCAACAGGTACACCAACCAGTCAGTGAATAGTTGGAGAAAATTCAAGCACAGTATAAAGCTCGTCATGGCAAACACAAGGTTGATCATCAGTTCCAGGTTGGAGACCAAGTATGGATTCACATCAACAAGGAGAGATTGGAGGGTGAAATAAATAAACTCAAGCCCATTTGTTATGGACCCTTAACTATTTTTGAGAAAAGTGGTACCAATGATTTTCATCTGGATCTTCCACCTTATATGCATATTTACTCAGTTGCAAATGTAGAGAAATTGAAACTTTTTGAGCCTCCCATGATCATGGATCGAGATGAGGAAGTTTCAATACCTTCAGTTGATGAGTTTTCGCCTAAGTACTTGGATGAGTTAAAGAAATATATCAACCTGGACAAAAGCAAGAGGAATTCACACATGGGTGATGTTGATTATTTTTTAGTAGGATTAAAGAGCACACATCCAAGCAAGGAAAAGTGGATTGAGAAGGAAAAGCTGAGGGAACTCTTCCATCACTTATTTGTTGATTGATGAAAGATTTTGGTGGTCCAAAAATCTCTCAATGGGAAGGCGTGATCCAAAAAGGATCCAAGGAAGACTAGGGAAATCTCATAACTCGCAAAAGCAACTTAGGAACCTCAAAATGGCCTCAACATATAGATAAAGGGAAAAGATTCAAAGTTCTAAAAACTTAGTGAAAGTGACATCATCATGAAGAGTGCATCTCGATATTTCTAATGACGCAAACAACTCATCAAATGGAGTTATGAATCAACAGATATTCATGGTCAAAGTTTGGTCAACCTAGCCTAGTCAGCAGGGGATGAGTCAGCATCCGTACTGTTGATTTCAACATCAGTATGGATGATGTCAGCATCTGTACAACATACGTGGCACATGTAGGAGGTGACATGTGTCATGATGACGTTATCATGGTAACATGGCAACTTAAGAGGCTACCACGTGTCACCCATTTTTGTCATTTTAGGGTCATTTCGTGGACTAGTAAAAATGCACCACATGGCAGTCCGTACAACCACATGGAAGATCATAGAGTGACGTGGAAGGTCGACATGGCAGGTCATACGCTGATGTAGGTTGTACATTGATGTGGCAGGTGATGGTACAATTGGTTGACGTGGACCAATGGGTGGTTGCCATGTGTCCCATTCATGGGCTGCCATGTGGCAGTGGGAAAATTCCCAATGATACTCTGAGAACAAAATTTCAAAAAAAAAAAATTGGCGGGTCTACCAAATCCAACAGGACCCCGCCAAATCTGGCGACCAATTGACATCTAGAACCACTGCTAAATTTACCGAAACAAAAACGTTTCAAATATATACATATGTTACAACAGACACCCAAAAAGGGAGGCCTCCAAGCTCGACCCCGAGACCTCCCCCTCTATCAATGCCTTAATACATGCTCCACTAACCATAAGGCCAATGACCTTAATTGTTTACAAATCCCAAGAATATTACTTAAAATTTGCACCTGCTTAGTGCTAGAGGGGAGGCGCGTGAAGGTGCAGACTGACATGCTTTATGAGGAAATTTTCTCAGCATTCATTGCAGGTTGCAGGGCACGAAAATAGAGACAAAGTTCCTCTTGGGACTGAGAGTGCTAGAGTCGGATTGAAGCATGGAGACAATCATTTTTGGGTAATTCAACGCCATGAATTCAATCATGCAGTCTGTTTTCTGATCAGAGAAAATTTTCTACAACTTGATTTCAGAATGAGGTATGCTTATGTATTTTTCCAAATTATTTTGCCGAGTTAATAAAAAGGCCTACCCATTTGAGAGCAGGACCCTGAGACGTATTCCACCAGGGATGAATTATGTTATCAATTTTTTTGTGTTTATATTTGATGCTTATGTCTCTTCATTATTGAGTTTTTCCTTCTTTAATGGCGCACTTTAATTTATGTGCATTTAATGCAATTCTTTATAAGTCACTTCAATGAAAAGATCCTGGATCACCATTAGTGTTATGTCGGATGCGAAGGGAAAACACACACATGAAAATCTTTCAGGTATAAATATATTCATTCATCCATAACTAAGTAACAAAATACTATGCATAAAAAATTAAAACATATATACATTCAAACCATAACACACATATGAATGCCAAGAGAAAGAACTTCATATTTAATTCATTCATTTCATATATTTCACATACAAAACTCATAACAAAGTTATATTCCATGCACTCTATAATATTACAACAATCATAATAGATATCTGTGCCATGGGATCTAGTCTCTTTTCTTCATTCCTACACCTTATGGCTCTATTCCAGGTTCATGAAAAATGTAGAAAAAACTGGACATGAAACTCTCTTGTTTTTGTAGTTGAATATTTATTAAAATAATATTTTCTCTCTTCCTATGCTCCACTCTCTTGAGTGAAAAACAATCCCACACACTTTACATGTTTTCATGCATCCCCCATATTTTCCTGGAGCATGGAAATCCTAACTAACTTTCCAACTCATCCATATATTTTCCCAGTATCATTTGGGTTGTTATAGAAACCATTTACAAAATATCCCTGAACATACGCTCAAATTCGATCTACATGCGGTCTCTTCTTGATTCCTTGCATGTAGTGAAAAATTGGTTTGGCACATGTGATATTCCTTCAGTTGGTATTGACACTGATCCTTCCTAGATCCATACATTGTATCTTCATAGGCACATGCACACAATATTGATTTTTGGTGGATGCGTGCAACTTCCTCAAAACCTTGGGTGCCAATAGGCCCCACTATTATTTGGCTCATCCTCAATCCCACAATTTTTTTGCATCAATATGATTCTAGATGGAACTAGTAAAAGATTGAATCAGACTGAGTGGGATGTATGCGCACTTCTTGAGTAAGGGAAAATCATTTATCCAGGTTGTGGTTGCATCTTGACACAATTCTTGGAATGAGTCGAGAAACACCAAAGGTTAATTGTGAATTAATCCTTCATTCTTCCAAGATATCGACCTATCTCTCATCGATCTTAGTTTTGAATGGTGATGGACAAATGTATTTCAATATGCAGTAAAAAGCATAGAGAAGTATATAGGCCAAATCCATCCTCCAAGACTCATCCAAATCACCCTGATTCCTTCCAAGTCTCAGTCTAGGGTGATGAATCCATTGAGCATGATCATCATCTTCTTATTTTCTTGCATGACCTTGCTAGTAGTAGGGAAGACATGGAAAAAATCATCTGATAGATGGGGAAACCCATAGAATTGGTGTAACAACCCTAGCCACCTACTGGGAAATGTTACTTGAAAGTTTATTTCTCTAATACCAACTTTGTAATGCACCTAAACACTGAGGCCGAGTCATGTCATTCAAACTTCTCTTATCATCAGCTCTGATACCATCTGTAGCATACCCATGCTACCAAACTCTTCTTTGATACCAATTTACCAACAATTCCACCAAAATTTCTCTGACACAAATTTGTCATTAATTAAACATAAACATACATTCTACAACATGTAATTATATACATAATCATAACAGAATTATAAAAAATGATCATTGAATATACATGCAACATAAATAGCATAAAACCATGACAACAATTGTATAAATATTACTGCAAACATAATTTAACACACAGTTGGCACTAATCTTTTGAATAAAATACACCAACTACGGGAAGATCTTCCATGTTCCTCCCAGCCTTAGACCACACTATTCATAAATATCAATAATGGGTCAACCTTGAGCTGGGGCTAAACTCCACTTAGGTAAGGGTTCCCAACCAGGCTAAAGTATCTTCCTCAGCAAGAACTCAATCAAAAGTAACTCAAACATAGGTGACTCAATTACTGGAAAGTTCATCACAGATGTTAATTCACACTAACAACCTACAATATCTCATTCCCCACATGCATGTCCCACACCAGAAAGTGTTCCCCTTCTCTTCTCAACATATGTTCGACTGCACCACCTTCCTTCCATGGCTTCAAGGATAGGTCGAATAGGAAGTCTCAGAGCCCTTTCACTATAGTTTGGCACCTCGGGAAATAATTCCCAGCAATTCTCACCTAGAGAGAATACAGTCTTCCACGGGCCTGACAAACCGCCTCTTCAGTCCAATGTCCCACGAGCCTGAACACCCACCTCTTTAGTTTAATAAACCACGGGCCTGACAACCTGAATCTTTAGTCTAACTCTCCAATATAAGCAATATATAGGTATCTACGAAAATAATCAACATACCATTCATAGTGAAAATTAGGCTCATTGACAACAACAATCAGATTCACTCACTAAATAATTCTATGACATAAAAATTAGATTGATGATATAAAATTTTAATTCCTCACAGCTCCATCCCCCTCTATCCATAATCATCCCATGCTCTCCCTTGACTGAATGCCAGAATGGACTAAGTCCCAACCATTTGACTACGTGTTCCCATATTGACATCTGTCAGGTTGAGAACTCTCTTTAGTTGACATCATGTTCCCAACTTGAAAATTGTCATGTTGAGAACTTCCTTTAGCCACATTCCCCCTCCTTAGAACCTAGGATATAATAATATATCCTAACTTTACAATTTTTAAGAAATATTAATAAAATATTCCTTTTTGGATTTAATCCCCTTTAACCCATCCCCTTTAACCTCATCCAGTGGTTTTTAAACCCCTCAAACTCTTTTACATGTTCAGTCTGTCACAGGGATGTATTTTCATTAATTTACATGTGATTACATTTAAATCTCAGTATAGAAGCATTGATCTTTTGCATACAGTCTCACATGCCTCAAAACAAACAATTTGTGCACTTTAAACCAATGCGCGAAGAAATTCTAGGATGTGCACACTCTTTCCTCAGTGCGCCAACCTCATGCCCTTTCATAGGTGTGCATTACATCAAGAATTATATACAAAAGGATCATCTTCTCTTAAAAAACCTGGGCACTAAACTAGTGCATGCTGAATCCAGCGTTTCACGCCTATACCTTCAGTGTGCCATTCTTTTGTGATAACACTTACACACATTGCATTTATTAAGTTGTTTCACTTTTAGTTCTCCATTTTTTTGTATGTATAAATGTGCACTCCAAATCATTAAACTACACGTTGTATCATTTTACAACTGTGTGCACTCCTTTGGTGTGAGATTCTCACGTACTAACTTAATGCATGCAGAACCATACCAACAAACTTGTTACTTCAGCTCACCATCTTATATTTAATTTATAGTTACATTTATATTTAAAATTGGGGATCATCCTAGGGGTATTACAATCCCCTCCCCCTTATTTATGCACTATCCTCAGTGCAGTATATACACATGTACAATCAAAATTTAAAAAATTCTCAAAACGATGCGGGCATTCTTCCCGCATAGCATCTTCATGCTCCCAAATTTCATCCTCAAGGTCGTACTAGGTCCATTGGACCTTTACTATCCCTATGGATTGATTCCAAAGATTCTTGATCCTCTGATCCAATATGCACACTAGATGCACTTGGAAACTACCTTCTTTCTCCACCTGAATCACATTCCAATCAATGACATTATTAGTATCAGGAACATACTTTTTAAGTAATGATACATGGAATACATTATGTATATTCATTGATGTAGGAAATGAAAGCATGTATGCCATAGGCCCAATCCTTTCCATTATTTCAAATGGCCCATAAAACCGTGCTACCAACTTTGAGAATTTTTCCAACTTAAGGGAACTTCTGTTGGCCTTTACTTTCAGAAACACATGATCACCCACATTAAATTCCCTATGATTTATTCCCTTATGAACATAACGTTTTTTCCTATCCTGCATAGTCTTTAAATTCTTCTTTATCTTTTTCATCTTCTCTTCCATTTCCCTGAGTAGTTCTATCCCAACTACTATGCGGTCTGTTGGATTGTACTAGTTGACTGGTATGTTGCATTTTCTACCATAGAATGCCTCAAATGGGCTCATCTCCAAGGATGCTTAGTATCCATTTTTTTAAGAAAAATCTACCATGTGTAGATAATCCTCCCATTCATATGGTTTATCCATGACACACATTCTTATCATATCTTCAATTACTTCATTCACCCTTTTTGTCTAGTCATCTGACTCTAGATGATAAGTTGTGCTAAAATGCAAATTTGTTCCAAATCCCTTGAAAAATCCTTGCCAAAATTTTGAAGTAAATTTTGGATCTCTGTCAGACAAAATTGTCTTGGGAATCTAATGTAATTGAGCTATTTATCTCAGATAGATATCAACTATGTTATCTTCATTGTGAGTAAGATTTACTAGAATAAAATGGGAATATTTGGTAATCTTGTCCACCATTACCATGATTAAATCACGCTTCTTGTTGGTTCCTAGCAACTTGGTGATAAAATCCAATGTCACTACTTCCCACTTCCACTTAGAAATGGGAAATGGCTGTAGCAAACCATCTGAGTGTCTATGCTCATCCTTGACCTTTTGACATGCCAAACACTTGTCAATAAACTCAACAAATTATTTCTTCATGCCTGACCCATAATATTAGCTCTTGAAAGCTACAATAGATTTCTAGTAACCTAGGTGTCCATCATAAGGTACATTATCCATTTATCCTAATAATATATCCTTCAATGCCCGATAATTTGGCACATAGATTATGTCTCTGTATCTAAGAATTTCATCATCCTCCAACTTATAGTCTTCAACTTTTAACTGTAAGTTACCTTGCTGAAGTTTTTCCTTTACCTCCATGTATCTTTGATCTGATTTGGAAACTTCTATAATTATAACCTTCAAATCCAATTGACACATGCTAATGGTTGTAGCATCCAAATCATGCACCCTCATGTTGAGTGCATCAACCACTTTGTTTTCTTTTTCTTTGATATGTTGTATGTCAAAATCATATTCACTAATGAAATCTAACCATCTTCTTTTCCTGGCATTCATAGTTGGTTTTACAAACAAGTATTTCATACCACTATGGGTTGTGCTCAACTCAAATCATTTTCCCATGAGGTAGTGCCTCGACATCTTCAAGGCATGCACTATGGCTGCCAATTCCAAATCATGAGTTGCATAGTGTATTTCATGCTCCTTCATCTTCCTTGATTCATAGAATACCACATAACCATTTTTACTAAGGACTCTGTTACATATTATTTTGGTCACCTCAATGATCACATGATAACATATGTTAATGTTCCCTGAAAATATTAAAAGAAGACTTTCTCCATGGGAAAAATGATTTGCTTTCCTCTCTCAAAAACCATGTCAAGGTAGGTCATCGCACCCTGTTATATGCATGGGGTGTGATGATGCTTGATCGTGACACTCTACCCTAAACATTGACTACAACGTTGTCACATGCTTATTTTGCATAGGGTGCGACGATGCTTAAAGCCTAGGAAAAGTCAAATTTCAAGAATGTTCTAGAAGGGAATCTTTTAGAATATGAGGTGGCCTTTGATCGGTTTGGATCTTACTCACTTCTATGATTTGGTGGGATCACCCTAATATCCTCATCCATCTCTCTTTCACACAATATAAAGAGGGATCTCTCATGGAAAAGGCTAAGGTTGAATAGGTGAGGATTTGTATGGAGAGTTCTACTTCAGATTATGCTTAAGAGCTTTGCTTTAGTTCTTCAAGACAAATTGTGGATCTTCTTCATTCAAGGAATTGGAGAAAATGTGTCTGTGTTGAAGAAAAGATCCATTGAAAGGGGACCTTGCAACATCAAGGCATGGGTTGTATTCTCCACTTTCTATTCACTTAATACAGTAATACATTTCTTCCCTATAAAAGCATGTTGTCTTCTATTGTATAATTCCTTGATCATATACATAGACTTCATTAGAATACATATATCTTTGTTCGTTTGTGATTCTTAGAAAGGCTTACAATTATTCAAACTCAAGGAGGGAGATACAAGGACGACACTAATGAAGAACAAGCATCGTTTAAAAGGTATGTCACTTGTACCTCATTAAACTAGTTTATATGATGATGAAGTTTAAGGCTAAGTGTGTATTCTGTTTTGTTTTGTTCTAGTTTCCTGTGGAAGTTAGGGAGATATGTTTGTGTCCACACTTACTAATTAATCCAATAAAAAAATTGGATACCATACTGGGGATATGCCCACTGTGTGGTGTTGGTAGTGCTTAGGGGGCTCATCCACAGTAGCGTCATGAACATGCATGGTCAGCCCCTCCAGGTTTTTCTATATAGCCTCGAGGTCTGTGGAAACCAATCCTACTACAACACATCTATTTCTGCACCTCTAGATGGGATATGATCCCGATGGATGATAAGGCCCCACATCTGAATTTATGAGAGCACTCAATTAGTCATCGGATAAATAACTTAAAAAACATGTTATATCATTAAAATAACAAAAATATTATATAAACAACAAATTTCCTTCTTACCTATGTCCCCCCACTAGAACCCGTCAGGAAGAGCCAAATCTGGATCGCCATGTAAATCTACCCCAGCATACGCATAATCTTCCACCATGAACAATTTATTCCTGAACCATTGGAATAATACATCATCGTATTTGATGATGGGAACACCTTCATGTCAAACCATGAGATCTACCCACCTCTTCATTCATGGATCCTGTGGAGCGGTTATACACCACTCCACCTGCAGGCATAGGACAGGAACCCTCTCTAGAAAGAAGGATACCAAAATGGACCCATATCCAAATTTCTTTAACTGACCATTTCAACACTTGTTAAGTTGCTTCTTCATGCTTTTTAGGACCCCTTCACACCAATTGAAGACCTTGGGCTCCATGCATTCTATGGCATACTGAAAATGGCTCTGCAAATCCATATGAGGATATGCACTCCCTACCATGCGAGTAATAGTGTAAATGATATTCCGCAAAGGAAAATCCTGGACATCCTTGATAGCTACATTACCACTATGTTTATTATTACCTAGCACACAATGATGCCAGACGTAGTAATCCATAGGCTCACCTCCACCCCTACTACCTGTAAGTGACACCCATGAACCATAGTGAGATAGCCATGTCAAGAAATAGATATCCTCTATATATATGGTGAGTGTGTGGACTCCCACATGAAATTCCTGCGCATTCACATCCCACATGTGAACCAAGTACTCTAATAGTCTCAATTGGGCTCTCATGCTCTGAATCCTGAAGAATTTCAGTAACCCACACTACCTGAGAGCCATAACTGTTCTTGGTTCATTCCTAATGAATTAATATTATTCTTCATTCTCTCTCTCATGCCACTCCAACATCTTGACCAAGGAAATCCTGCCAAGTAACCATAATATGAGAATAGAAACATAAAATTCTTTCCTGGGGGTTTTTTCTAGTTAGGTTTATCTTCTTTTAATTTTTGTCTGCAATCGTCACGGCGTTGTGCGGTGCGACATCATCACACCCTACCTATAGGTTCACCTATGATGATCCTTGATCATCGCAATTCACGATATAGGGCACCTGCGATGACCTCAACGTGCAAGTAGCCCCCAAAAATTGACCCAACACATAAATTTTACCAATAAAAATCAATTTTGAAACCATGAAAAGATGAAGAAGAAGGAGATTACATGTTTGATGAAGATGATTCATGAAATTATCCACCACACGCTCCACAATCGACAATTGAAAATCGGGGTCAAAAAGGGCTTTCGAGCACTATTTGGGTAAACTTACAAATGAAATGGAAAAATGGTGTTTTTAGCCTATTTTACTGACTTTTATCACTTTCCACTTGCAAATTTATATTATTTTGATATTTTATCCATGCCCTAAAGTATTAACAACTTGGCAAGAGTTAGATGGAACAAGCGTCCACCCCCTTTTGGTTTGTTTTTTGTATATTGTTTTCATGTACAGATCCTTTTAGGGTTTTTCAGGAAAAACTCTGAGAAGAGTCATAGTTCTTTGTCACACTCAGGAAACCATGAGAATGTAATCGATTAGTCTTTTGTCATTTTTTTGAACTCGTATTGGCAACATGAAAAATGAAACCTGATGGAGTATCCTTTAAGCTCTTTTCAAGCTCCCTAAACATGAAAAGATGGCCAAGGGACCCTGTTCTTTTCATGCTCGTAAAAGTATTTGAAGAAAACATTTGATGAGTAGTAGGTTATCACTTTTTCAGTTTCATCAGATTAATTTACGAAAAAGGACCTGATGGAGTTCTCTTTAAGTGTTTTTCAGACTCTCTAAAATTGAAAAACCCATGAGTTTTCTTTCCTTGGACTCATTAAACAAACACTGAAAGACCCATATGGGATCGAACCACTCCTTCTTAGGGCTCGTTAAGCATACTCCGAGGGACTTTTCTGAAGGATGATATTACATCTATAAGCATATGTTATCCTCCGCAAGCTTGCATAAAAATAAAGAGGTACTCACTAGAAATGGTGGGGGGAAATTGGGAAAGAAATGTGTCTCTGTATTTGTGTTAGTGGAAGTAATAGTCTCTCTTAAACATGACACCCCCCTTTATCATTGTATCTGGGTTGAGAAATCCATTTGTCTCTCGTTTGACCATCCACAAGTTCATATGTTGGGTCCTCCTTGAGTCGATGTTGCCAAGAAAATTGTCGTGTCGTTCATATGTTCAAGAGAAGTCCAACCTAAACAAGCCTTCTATCGAGTCGGCCATCTGCAGTTATAAATTTTCTACCATGTCGGCCTTCCCTATGTCAGTTCTAAATCACTTCATACTATGATTTACTTAAAATCTGTTACATAGTTCGTGTCATTGATGTGGGATACATCAAGGCCCTCCTCTGATGAGTCTTTTCCTATCGAATTCAACACATTATTCGGGAACAAGATTTAGAAATCATTCAGTACCTTAGATCTTGCATGCCTCAATGGAAGGTTTCTTCGCTTTCAACAGTGGGTTCACATCATTGACCCCTAATTGGAAGATTCCATCGAGTGTTCGACTTCAACTCAATTATTCACATTCATTGGATTGTAATAGGGTACCTTCGGAGTCATTGACATCAGTGGTGATTTCTCTCACACTTGTTAATGGTTTTCATTAACGATCGGTAATCAAGTGGTTTCTACCATGTTCAACATCAACACCTGTAATCACATGGCTAGATTCATACTTAGAGACTATGGAAATGAATAGCTTGTATCTTATCATTTTGATTCAGGTTGCAATGGAGTATTCATGACTTAATACTGACACATAGATCCACTGTGTATGTCTCATGGCTGTGTCCGAATTTGAATTCTTTTAGAGCATAGATCCACAGTGTATTAGTGTATTCCCAATGGCTATGTTGAATCATGATGACACGGATCCACAATGTATGTTTAGTGGCAATGAATCACTTAACACTTATGATTAGAGTCACTTGTAGTCTGAGCATGGGAATTCCTACCTCATAAATGGTATGATATTATGCACATGCTTGTTTGTTTGAAGGTTATTGATCGATGTGATCCTTGTTTTCGACACACACATTCTACAAAGTATTTCATCTTTCATGAGTTCCAACTTCATACTTTGGGGGGAATTCTATTACACATTATTTTGGTCACCTTAGTGATCACCTGATAACATGTGTTAATGTTCCCTGGAAATATTAAAAGAAGACTTTCTCCATGGGAAAATTGATTTTCTTTCCTCTTTCAAAAACCATGTCAAGGAAGGTCATCGCACCCTTCTATATGCATGGGGTGAGATGATTCATGATATTCGTACTCTACCCTAAAATTGGACTACAATGTCATCCATTGTTGCTTGTTCATAGGGTGCAACGATGCTTAAAGCATAGGAAAAGTCAAATTCCACGAATGTTTTAGAAGGGAATCTTATAGAATATGGGGTGGCCTCCAATCAGTTTGGATATTACTCACTTCTCTGATTTCATGGGATCATCCTAATATCCTCATCCATCTCTCTTTCACACTATATACATAGGGATCTCTCATGGAAAAGGCTAAGGTTGAATAGGCTAAGATTTGTATGGAGAGTTCTACTTCAGATTATGCTTGAGAGCTTTGCTTTAGTTTGTAAAGATAGATTGTGGATCTTCTTCATTCAAGGCATTGGAGAAAAGGTGTGTGTGTTGAAGAAAAGATCCATTGAAAGGGGATCTTGCAACATCAAGGCATGGGTTGTATTCTCCACTTTATATTCACTTAATACAGTAATACATTTCTTCCCTATAAAAGAATCTTGTCTTCTATTGTATAATTCCTTGATCATATACATAGACTTCATTAGAATACATATATCTTTGTTTTCCCTATTTCTTGGTTTGTGATTCTTATACAGGCTTACTATTATACAAACTCAAGGAAGGAGCTACAAGGATGACA
Organism: Picea engelmannii; assembly: GCA_009831015.1. Lineage (NCBI taxonomy): Eukaryota > Viridiplantae > Streptophyta > Pinopsida > Pinales > Pinaceae > Picea > Picea engelmannii. The sequence goes on along the minus strand of ML801930.1, from coordinate 103,515 downwards.
CTAGCGAGGAACACACATCATTTAAAAGGTATGTCACTTGTACCTCATTAAACTAGTTTATATGATGATGGATTTTAAGGCGAAGTGTGTATTCTGTTATGTTTTTTTCTAGTTTCCTTTGGAAGTTAGGGAGATATGTTTGTGTCCACACTTACCGATTAATCCAATAATAGACTCCACCCAGTACTGCTTTTCATGCATCAATGCATACTATGAAATATTCATTTGGGTCAACAATCCTCATAACTGGAGAATTTGTTAATAAATTCTTCAAGTGTAGGAAACTTCTTTCACACTCCTATGTCCATTCAAACTTTACACCTTTCTTCTACAAAGAAGTAATTGGGTGTGAAATCCTTGAGAATCCCTCAATGAATCTTTTGTAGTAACCTGGAAGACCCATGAATGATCTTACCTTAGATATAATTATTGGTGTTGTCCATCCTTCAATGGATCTATCATTTACGGATCTATTACTATCCCCTTCTTGGAGATGATATGGCCTAAATAATGGATTTGTTTCTGGTAAAATGAACACTTTCTCAACTTGGCATAAAACTGATTCTCCCTCAAAACCTGTAACACCATTCTCAAGTGTTTCTCATTCTCTTCTTCATACTTAGAATATATCAAAACGTCATCCAAGAATACAATGACAAATTTTTCCAAGTAATTTATGAATACACCATTCATGATACACATGAAGACAGTTGGTGCATTAGTTAATACAAATGGAACCACTGTGAGCTCATAATGGCCATACCTTTTTCTGAAAGAAGTCTTGTTGATGTCTTCTTCTTTAATTCTTACTTGATGGTAAGCCTGGCCCGAGATCAATCTTCGAGAACACTTTTTCATATTTCAGCTGATATATTTTCCCAGTGAATTAAGGAATGATGAATGAAAAATGAAATTATGAGGGATTTGATCTTGTATGTAGAATAAAGAAAAATTATAATTCCCAGATGACCTAGCCATATTCTTATTCAAATTGATATATGTATGCCCCAGGAACTAATGACCATATTTCCTTTAGGTTTTAATCACTTATTCCAAACAAGTTCTACATTGATCAAGAATCCTAATATATAACACCAAACTTTATGTATCATGGATTTTAATTATCATCAAATAAACTTACAACAAGGCTCACAATGAATCTAATATGCCAAAATAAAAATTGATGCAAATATTTGGAGAGCCAAAACAATATAGTATAATAAACCAATTCATTTCTATATTCATATTAGATTATTTCCAACGAGCTATAAAAGATAATACGTAGGTAAGAATCCTTTCTTCCAAATGTTTCTTCAATCAAACCAGGTGAAAGAGCCTTGAAATATTTGTGCATATAGCTCATGTCATAACTATATAAATTCATCGAATGCATATATCAAAATCAATGAGGATTCAAAGTTAAGTAATGATACCCTTTTTATAACATTGTTGGTTCACTCATATAAAAATATCAACATTGGCCTCACACTAATTTTTTTTTGTTGTAAAGAATGCAGAGATATCGAGCTAGATAGATATACAAAACCCTCATAAGTTCAATCTTAAAACAAGACATCTTTATGTTATGCACATGAATTAAAAGTTTATGGTTTTAGCATAAAATTATATGACCAAATAACTCTTCAATCTCAGAGTTTGGAAACTAGTAGTAGGGAATGTAGTTTAAACATATCAAATGATAGGCTAATGCCTAGGGAAAATATTTGTAATGTAGGGTCGAGAAAAGTTGTAGAATATCTTTTAAAGGACATGGATTTGAAACCTTTTGAGATAGAAAAAAAAATATGCATGAAGAATAAAAAAACATAAGTATTTTCTGACTTTTTTTGTTCAAGGATTCAAGTATCAATGAGTGGAAAAGGAGTTTGCAACAGAGCCTGCATTTTTCAAAGAAGAAAAGGAAATACACTACACCAAATTGAAAATGATCCATTTACAATGCATTCACAAAGTCAGGATTGGAAATAATAATTTTCAAGACAAGGGTTAATGCCAGAGAAGTAAAACGAGGAGCATCCACTTTGGAAAGTAATAAAATGAGTTCAAGAAGATGGTAAAAAACAAGCGCACTCATTTACCATTCAAGCAAAGCTCTTTAAAAAACTATTACTGCAAAAAACAAATATGCATTTGGTGGTTACGATCTAGAATAACCATGCTTTTCCTTAACACGTCAAATACATTTGAAAAACAAGTTTCTTAGTTATCAAAACTACCATAGTCAAGGTTTGGAACAAGAATTTTACGCAACCAAATCGAAATCAAAATGGAATTCCAAAACCCTATCACAAGGTGGTATACCTCAATGAGTGAATATCTACATCCCATGCATTGAATGCATGGGGGCGTCACATTATTCAAAATTATCAACAAATTAAATTTTAATCCATCTTAAACTCCACTATGCACCATAAAAAAAAACATACCCGAAATATTTCCAAGTATGTGAGCACTCACATGCCATATAACCACATCCAAAGCCACATAAAACTGTCAACTTGAATGATATCCCAAGCTTCACATCAAACTTCATTATCCAAGTATTTATTTAAACCCGCATTTAAAGAGAATAAATAGCACAAACAATACATATATTCAATCCTCGGGTGGAAAAAGTATAGTTGTGAGGTGGTCGACCATGGTTTCCCATATACAATATGGTATGCCATATACAATATTCATTGAAAACTTAAAATATCAACCCTTTAATTACAATGTGTCACATTTTCTTGGCAATTGGGTTTAGGCCGAGTGGTTTGTGTTGGATTACTAAGAGGGGGGGGTGAATTAGTAATAGCATAATTATAATCCTTTTTCTCCAAATAATCCATGTGTTATATCAATGTAGAATTATTATCCAATAATGAGCAATAATAAATGAACAATCACACACATACACAGTACACCAGTGTTTTACGTGGAAACCCAAATCAAGAGAAAAACACATAATTTTTTTTCTTATATGTCTTGAAGAATTACATTCATTGGAAGCACCAACTTCCTTTGTTTTCCAGCTGCAACTGGAAGGAGGATCCAACCTCCTAGTTTCTTAGGCTACAACCTGAGGGAAGTTCAAACTACCCAATTATTTGGCTACAACTAGAAGGAGGCTACAACCCCCTATGTTCTCTGGAAACAACCACTTTTCCTTGCCCTGTCCAACCGCCATGAAGTATAAGTATAATGATGGAACCACTGTCAACCTTTCACTGTGAGATACACTATTGTACAATTGTATCAACCTGTACCACTGACCTGTATCCAATCTGTACAACTACTTTGTAATCAATCTGTACCTAAACTGAATATGTATCTACAAAAATACAATAGGTATGCGACCTATAGTGATGTAGCCCACATATGTAAGTGCCATATTTGTTATTCATCCTGCGTATGTACGTGCCCTATCTATTATGAAGCCTGCGTATGCCTTCTGGAACTAGGGTTTCCTTTCACTTGAAAACTTCTGACCCTCTGTAACTTATTCACATAGATATGTATCCTATCATTGTATCCATATTGTAACTGTACCCTTTGCATGCATTCTCATACATAATAATTACTCAAGACAATTATGTTTCTCTCTAGTCATGTTCCATATAGGTGTGTGAAATCACGAACAAGTATACTTTCCCTCACATGATATTAGTCATCAAACCCTTTCTGATATTCAACCTCTCAATACATCAACAAATAAAATATCTCAACCATGTACCATAAAAAACTTTATCCATGTGCCAAGAAATACAAGAGTGCCTCAACAAGAAGTATCAATCACAAATATACCATCACTGTATTTCAGTAGATCTGAATTATGCAGAAGATCCCATGTAGCCACTAGTCTCTCTAGGGAGAATCTTCAAATATCCATTGTCATTCCTCATGCATACATCAAAATCCAACTATTCATAGAAATAAGACATACCTTTTGAACCATTGGATGGATCTGATGTATCTGAGCACTTTAGACCTTTTTGGGAGCTTGATCTTAGAATCTAGAACCTCTGCATATTCATGTTCTCAAGTTTCCATGGATTTACCAACATGTACTCACCCTGTACACAGCCATCTCGCGTATTTATGCTCCCTATACACAGGCAGCCCACGTATTGTATGCACCCTATACACAGACATCTCGTGTACGCCTCAAAAAATAGGGTGTTCTGTAAGTTTGAGAATTTCGTCGTCAACCTTTCGTGCTACCTCATCCGTTCGCCACTTCAGATGTATCCACAAGTATTTACACGAATCTTTACAAAAGAAAAATAGATATACAATATGTACAAGTGTGTCATTAATGAGTGAGCTTTGCTTCTTATTTATATCTTCATGTAGCCTTACACTTTCCTTATTTTAGGTCTTCTCCATTTAAAATAATTTCTTTTTGCAAGACACTTTGACTCTTGGAGGCTTCTATAAGACTCATGAGGGTTATCCAACTTCATATGGTAATAAATATCAACCGTGAGGATTTATGTGACGTTCCACATACCACCAGAAATGGCATGACAAACACTATCCATATAGGATAGTTTCACTGACAAATTCACTATCCTTCATCTCATTATTATACAATTAATCATGGGTTCTCTCACTCTGCAAAGTGTCTTCCCGTGAGGGATTTCACCATAAGGGGAGCACTTTGGAGTTCATCCATCTTTACTTCTTATCAACCATGACAAGACAATAATGAGTCATCTTTAAAATAATTTCTTTTTGCAAGACACTTTGACTCTTGGGGGCTTCTATAAGACTCATGAGGGTTCTCCAACTGCATATGGTCATAACTCTCTAACCGTGAGGAGTTATGTGACGTTCCACACACCACTGGAAATGGCATGACAAGCACTATCCATATAGGATATTTTCACTCACAAATTCACTATCCTTCATCTCATTATTACACAATTAATCATGGGTTCTCTCACTCCACAAAGCATCTTTCTGTGAGGACTTTTACCATAAGGGGACCACTTTGGAGTTCATCCATCTTTACTTCTTATCAACCATGAAAATACAATAATGAGTCATATTTACATAAAAAAAACTTGGGTCCATTACCCAAACCTTTGTGCTACTGGGATTTCTTCAAGGGTTGACATCAATGAAAACCAACCTTAATCAACAATCTCTCCCTTTGGCATTGATGGAAACACTCTAATGCAATACTGAAATCATATCACTCATGTTCCCCCTAGAACCATGCCTCTATCCTATGCATCTGATAAATATGCTCCCCCTAGAACCATGCCTCTTTCCTCTGCATTTGATAAATCTCTCCCCGTTTGTCATCAATGGAAAAGGTATCTTTCTATCCGGGGTTTCTCCCCCTGACTGAACTATCCTGTTATGGTGCTTCCTCATGTACATCTAAGACATATAAGATAAGCATTCAAAAAGAATTCATTTTGGAGTAGAAATAAATCCAAGTCTCTGGCGAATATATTCAAAGGCTTCCCGTGGAAGTGGTTTTGTAAAGATGTCTTCCAATTGTTCTTTTGTGCCCACATACTCAACTCTGATGTTCTTTTTTGCAACCTGCTCCCGTAGAAAGTGATACTTGATTGGAATGTGCTTCGTCTTGGAGTGCATCACCGGGTTCCTTGAGATACTGATGGAATTTTATTATCACGATGTATTGGAATGGGCTCATCATAATCAACATGTATATATGTCAGAGTTTGTTTCATCCAAAGAACCTGTGTAAAAAATGATGTTGTTGCAATATACTCTGCCTCAGCTGTAGATAAATTTACTAATGATTGTTTCTTGCTTAGCCATGATACTAAACACTCACCTAAGCAGAACGTTGTTCCACTGATGCTTCGTCAATCATCAATACAACCTGCCCAATCTTCATTTGTGTAGGCAATAAGTGATAGATCCTTTCTTTTTGGATACCATAATCCAAACTCTTATGTTCCTTTGATATATCTGAAAATCCTCTTAACTGCTAATACATGTGATTCCTTTGGTGTTGCTTGAAATCGTGCCACCTGTCCAACTTCCTGCATTACATCTGGTCTAGATGCTATCACATATAGTAGGCTACCAATCATTGACTTGCATTACCTTTGATCTGTAGACTTCGAATCATCATATTTGCTCAACTTGCAACTGGTTTGCATGGGAGTGATAACTGGTTTCCAATATTTCATTCTGAACCGATTTAGCATTTCTCTGATGTACTTGGTTTGAGAAAAAAAAATTCCTTGGTTGCTTTGACATATCTAAAGTCCCAGAAAGAAGGATAGTTATCCAAGTAACAAAATTTCAAATTCATTCTGCATATCTTTTGCAAATTTCTGGCTTAACCTATTATTATCACTACCAAAAATAATATCATCAACATAAACTTCAACTAATAAAATATTACCTTGACTTACCTTGATGTATAGGTTGTTGTCTACACTTCCTTTTTTGAACCCTGCCTGCTGCAGATACTTATCCAGTCTAGAGTACCATGTTCTAGGAGCCTATTTTAGACCATACAAGGCCTTCTTTAATTTACACACATAATCTGCGTTCTCTGGCAACTGAAATCCTTATGGATTTTCAATGTAGACTTCTTCTTCAAGTTCCCCATTCAGAAAAGAGTATTTACATCCATCTGATACATTTTAATATTTTTGAAGCATGCATAAGCTAAAAGAAAACAAATTGCTTACATTCTAGAAACTAGGGAAAATGTCTCTTCAAAGTCAATTCCTTCAACCTGTGCATATCCTTTACATACCAATATAGCTTTGTTCATTTTAACTTTTCCATCTTCATTTAATTTATTCCTAACGACCCACTTTGTGCCAATCACATTCTTATTCTTTGGTCTTGGAACCAGTTCCCAAGTGTCATTTTTCTCTTTTTGATCCAATTCTTCATCCATGGACTTATTCCAAAATTCATCCTTGTTGTCTTCTTCAAAACAATTTGGTTCAATTGTAGATAAGAGTGCTAGGTGTGTTTGTTCTGGTGAACAAATTCTTCTTCTAGTCTCAACTCCTGCATATTTGTTTCCGATAATATGATCTGAAGGATGATTCTTCTGTACTCGTTTACTGGGTATCTTTGGAGACACTTTTTGAACTTTATGTTCTGCTTCTGTCGAATTCTCTTCTACTTCTTTTTTATCTTCTGCTTCTTCTTCTAAGGGTTGTTTCATTGATTCATTTTCTTCCATTGATTATGTTCTGCCTGTTTCATCAATTGTTACGTTGATTCTTTCCACAACTTTTTTTAATCTTAGATTGTAACACTTGTATGCTTTCCTTGTACTTGAGTAACCAACAAGTACTCCTTTGTCCAAATGAGAGTCAAACATTCCCATTCTGCCATCTTCTCTTTTGATATAGCATTTGCTTCCAAAAAATATGAAGTTCTTTACATTTGCTAGTTTTCCTTTCCATAGTTCGTAAGGAGTTTTGTCAGTGTTGTTTCTGAGCATTACTCTGTTTTGAATGTGAACTGTTGTATGCCATGTTTGTGTCCAAAACATATCTGTTAATTTTGAATAAATTAACATTGTTCGAACCATTTCTTGTACTATCCTATTCTTTCTTTCAACAAATCCATTATGTTGAGGTGTCCTAGCAATGAAGAATTTCCTTTTTATTCCATGATTTTTGTAGTAGTCCATAAATTCCTTTGAGGTGAACTCTCCTCCATTGTCATATCTCAATCATTTGATTTTTGAATCCATTTCATTTTCAACCATTTCCTTGTAAATCTTGAATTTTTCAAAAGCTTCTGACTTATTCTTAAGAAACAAAACTGCAGTCATTCTTGTATAATCATAAACTACTAACATGAAGTATATATCACCTTTTAAGCCCTTTGTTTTAGTTGGTCCAACTAGACAAGTATCCACAATTTCCAGTGGTCTTATCATTGAATATTCCTTTGATTTAAACCTGGTCTTTGTTTGCTTTCCTTGTTGACAATGCTTGCATAAAGTGTTGGTTGGTTTCGTGATCTGGGGAATTTCTCTGACTACTTCTCTTTTGTTGACTTTGACAAGGTTATCAAAATGTATGGGACCCATTCATCTATGCCATAGCCAAATTTCATCTTCCTTTCCTAGGCAATGTTGGATCATGTTGTCATTGATGCCAATGGTTTGATTGATTGATGTCATTGATTGATGTCAAGTCATTGATTGATGTCAAAGGATTGATGATTGATGTAATATAATATGTATTGTCCTTGATGAGAATGCATAGATGAAGATGGATCAATGAGTTTCCATTGATACATGATGAAGATGGATCGATGTGGTTCCATTGGTATATGATGCATTGTTGGAAAAATGTATAGATTACTCATTATTGTCTTATCATGATTGATAAGGTGTTCAAATGGATGAACTCCAAAGTGGTCCCCTTATGG
>ML801930.1:67900-89951 GCA_009831015.1 Picea engelmannii | reverse complement strand
GAAGTGGACCCAACCCTAAAATAAGGAAAGTGGGGCCAAGTGACCTAGAAGATGTTTTTAAGGAAGCTACTTGGAGAGTATAAATAAGAGGCAAGGCTCTCTCATTTGAATCACACTTGCGAATATTGAATATCTATAGGTGTATGAGGTTTAAAAATTATATCTAAGCCGAAATTCTGAGGAAAGTGAAGAAAAGAAGGCTGAAATGCAAGGAAGGATAAATTCTTTTGATAGTGCTTTCTAAGGTATGTTATTTTCAGGTCATCTCACAATTTTCGCTATAACATTTTTATATAATGATTCAGATTCTGAGATTTCTATTCAAGTGAGAAAACATATCCAAGTATCTGTGGTTCAAAATTCAGATTGTGGGTCGTTGTATTTTTGGAGTTACACTCTATGGAAAATAGGGTTTGTGGCCAGTCCTGAAACTAGTCAAAATCAGGTGTTTCGGGTAAAAACGTCATAAATTCTTCATAATAGATCCAAATTCAGTGAGACCAAATGTGTAGGTTAGGTTACAGTCTGTAGTAGGCTTTGTAATAGTTTCCGATCATTTCATCAAATATTTTGTGCGGGGCACTCTCTACAAGGTCGCTCTCTAGAATAAGCCAGAATTCAACAAGGTATGCCATTTTTGATATAACTCCCTTTCTGAGAGGTTCCAAGTAGTTGCACTTGGAGGAATTGCATAAAACACATTAAAGAACATTGTATATCAGTTTCATATCTTTATACATTACATTTTCAAAGTTATTATTACTTCAAGTTAGGGTTGTTGACTAATCCAAAACTAGGCATGTGAGACTAAAGAAAAGTTTGATGAAAATGCTAGTTTCTTGTTGTTAAAGTTAATGAAGGTTTGCAGAAATGTGAACAGAAACACCAGGTCTATTACAGAGCTACAAATCATATTTTGATGATTAAATTGATGAGGGCTTTTGTTTGAGGTACATGTTGAGTACATGGTTGAGACAAGTAGTTGATGAGTTGGCACATACATGATGTGTATAGTTGATGATGTTGGTACATATTGATGAGTCATTGTTGATGAGTGATTGACACATGATTGGTATATACTTGGTACATGGTTGGATGCACTTGTTTATGGTACAGGTTGATCACAGGTTGTTTGGAACAGGTTGGTGCATGGTTGATGCTCTTGTTTATGTTACAGATTGATATCTGTTGAGGATTGTTGCCTCATCTCAGTTGGTGCTGATAATGAAAGTGGAGTCTTGCATATAGAGTTGGTGTTCTTGTAGAGTTGTACTCTATTCAATTGTTGCTGATAAACCCCAAGGATTGTAGTCCGTAATAAAAAGAAAATTGTACATACATCTTGTGTCTTTGTGTTCATTGTGGTGATGACTTGTTGATGATATATTGTTGGTATATGTTGCTGATATGTGATCACATCTAACTGGTTATAAATGACAACAATGGGTAATGAATAAATGTTGAATGCTAATTGATTAGGTTTTGTACAAGAGGGGAGTTTTGGGAAAAAGAGCCCCACACTCATTCACCCCCCCCCCTAAGTGTAGTAGGTGTGTCCAACAGGCAACACTTTTCATTTCCAATTTCACTTAACACATATATGTTGCTTGAAGTTCTTGCAACTGTAGCAATCAATTTCCATGAACCTTATTTTCTTATCTCATACTTTTGTGAATCGAAAGTAACTTTATGACCTTGGTCACACATTTGACTCACACTTAGAAGATTATTTTTCATATCTTCTACTAGTAGAACATTTTCTGCCTTTTCATTTTTGTTCTCAATTTAGACTGTTCCTTTTCCAATGATTTTGGTCGAATCATCATTTCTGAAGGACACCCACTGTCAACATACCAACCACGTTTATTCTTCTTAGTTGTTAGAGAAATTGTGAATTCTTCATTGCTATACTGATCTTTCTTTTTTATCCATGTCCTTTTATGAGGTTCTTGTCTATGAATATTGTCATTATGTTGAGGTTCTTTAGGAGGGAATGCCATTCTTCACTCTTTGTCCATGTGTCCAAAATTGTTACATTTGTAACATTCCACTTTAGTGATCAAAGATTCAAACCTATTGTAACTTCTTCTCTATGTTTCACTAGGCCTTATTGAATAGCCCCTTTGTGTATGACTCTCAAAGTTGTTATTGTTCTTGTTGTTAGCATTGCAATTTACAACTTTATGTCCAAAATTATTACATTCATAACATAAACCAAAAAATATAGTTTGATACCTGGGAGTTGAGGATCTTCTGAAAGGAAGTTCTCTTGTGAATACTTCTTCCTCTTGAGGCCTATTTATCGGTTGTTGATTCTAAAATCCGAATCTTCCTGCTAGAGGAGTGTTCCTGTAATCTTCCTTGTATATCTTCATATCCCCTTTGATTGTTTCTGCATAGCTTTTTGGATATGTTTCTTGCTCTGTTGTTTTGGAGCTTGATCCCTTTTATGTTTAATTGTATCCAAGTTTGGTCTTGTCAAAATGAAATTTTTTACTGCTGATAATGTCATTCAAAACTTTTGAGCTATTCTACATATTTTTATTTTGAATATCCTTTCTTAATGTGACAATCTTTGCTTGCAAGTTTCCAATGATCATGTCCTTTTCTTCTAGATGTTCTTTGAGTTCTTCTTCAATTCTTTTATCTTCTCCTATTTGAACCTTCAATTTTATGATCATTTCTTCTAGTTCTTGAGTGTATTTTTTTGTGTTCAGTTATGCTTGTAGTTTCTTGTTTTTCTTCTTTTCTCTTCTGATAACTTCTATGGTGCACATTAATTCTTCTCAAAAGTCAACTTCTTCTTCTTCAATTTCTTCTTAGACTTCTTCATATTCTTCCGTGGCTTCTTCATATTCTTCTTCAGAGTCTTCTTTGTTAGAGTATTTTACTGCCATGAATATAACTCTTCCTGTCTCATTATCACTAACTTCATCTTCATCTGATGATGAGATGTCTTCTTTGGTACATAAGATTTTCTTGAAATAGTTCTTTGTAGTTATTTTGCCTTTATATGTGTGTTTTCCTTTTGAGTAAGCTTCATCATTTATATTTTTCTTATGAGGACATTTGTTATCAAAATGAGCAATACCATCACAATTAAAACAAATTAAAGGAATCTTACCTCTATACCTACCGGCGGTTCCCTTGTTCAATATTTTGACGAAGTTGGCTACTTCTTCATCATTTTTCGAGACGTCACTGTTGCTGCTATATTCTTCTTGTTCCTTTTTCTTTTGCTTTGATCTTTTGGATGCTTTGAAGGCTGCTTCTTTTACATCTAGATTTTCCTGTTCAGTTCTCATTTCATATGTTGTGAATATTCCATGTATTTCATCCATGCTTATTGAGTTTAGATCCAATCTTTCTTCTAGTGATGATATCTTAGGGTTAAATATCATAGGAAGAGATCTTAGTACCTTTTGAACAATTATAGATTCTTTGATTTCTTCTCCCAATCCTATGATTGAATTCACTATTTCATCGAATCGTAAGAAATAGGCAGCAATACTCTCATCTTCCTTCATTTTTAGTTGTTCAAACTGACCTCTGTAAGTTTGAATCTTTGTTCCTTTGAATTTTGTATCTCCTTCATAAATATTTCGAAGCTTGTCCCAAATCTCTTTATCGGATTTACAATGTGCAACTTTGGTGAATACTGTATCGCTGAGACCATTCAAAAGTGCATTTTTGGCTTTGGAATTATTCTCATCGAGTTTCACTGCTTTGTCATTTGTTGGTGGAACTGTTGGTGTTGTGTATCCATTTACAATTGATTGCCAAAATTGAAATCCATGTTCTTGTATATATGTCTTCGTCCTTATGCTCCAAAAAGCATACTTTTGTTCATCAAACTGTGGTATTCCATTTTTATACAAGTTGGTACTCTCCATGATCTACCTTTCAGTGGTTAAACTGATTTCTGAAGGAACCTTCTCTGATACCAATTGTTGGATTACTGAGAGGGGGGGTGAATCAGTAAGAGCGTAATTATAATCCTTTTTCTCCAAATAATCCAAGTGTTATATCAATGTAGAATTATTATCCAATAATGAACAATAAGAAATGAATAATCACGCACATACACAACACACCAGTATTTTACGTGGAAACCCAAATCAGGAGAAAACCACATAATGATTTTTCTTATATGTCTTGAAGAATTACATTCATTGGAAGCACCAACTTCCTTTGTTTTCCAGCTACAACTGGAAGGAGGCTGCAACCTCCTAGTTTCTCAAGCTACAACCTGAGGGAAGCTCCATCTCCCCAATTCTCTGGCTACAACCAAAAGGAGGCTACAACCCGCTATGTTCTCCGGATACAACCACTTGTCCTTGCCCCATCCAACCACCTTGAAGTATAAGTAGAATGTAAGCATTGTCAACCTCTCACTATGAGATATACTGCTATAAAAATGTATCAACCTGTACGACTCACCTGTATCCAATCTGTACAACTTCCCTAATCAATATGTACTTGAACTGAACATGTACCTACAAAAATACAACATGTACGCAACCTGTAGTGATGCAACCCATGTATGTACACACCCTATATGTTATGAAACTCGTATATGTACATTCCTTATCTATTATGCAGCCTGCGTATGCCTTATGGATCGAGGGTTTCCTTTCACTTGAAAACTTCTGACCCTCTGTAACTTCTTTCACATAGATTTGTATCCTGTCACTGTATCCAGACTGTAACTATACCCTTTGCATGCATTATCATACATAACATTTAATCAAGACAAATATGTCTCTCTCTAGTCATGTGCCATATAGGTGTGTGAAATCACAGACATGTATACTTTCCCTCACATGATCTTAGTCATCAAACCCTTTATGATATTCAGCCTCTCAATACATAAAAAAATACAAGATCTCAACCATTTACCATAAAAACCTTTATCCATGTGCCAATAAATACAAGAGTGACTCAAAAAGAAGTTACAATGATGAATATTCGAGCACTGTATTTCAGTAGATATGACTTATGAAAAATATCCCATGTAGCCACTAGTCTCTCTAGGGAGAATCTTCAAATCTCCAATGGCATTCCTCATGCACACATCAAAATCCAAATATTCATAGAAATAAGACATACATTTTGAACCAATTGATGGATCTGATGTATCTGAGCCCTTTAGACCTTCCTAGGAGCTTGATCTCAGAATCTAGAACCTCTGCATATTCATGTTCTCAAGTTTCCATGGCTTTACGAACATGTATTGTTGGCCCTTGACCAAGTTTTGAGGACCCTTGGTCACTTTTTATCATTTTGGGACTTCCACAGGCTGTCAAAGGTGGAGTGCAAGTCGAAGCGGAGATCATGGGATCTCGACCTCTTTTTAGGTATTTTTGGGTTTTGGGCTTATGTATTGGGTATGGGGATGTCGGCCCATGGGTTTACCCATTCTTAGGCCTATTTTGTAATGAATAAATAGAAGTCTAGGTGATGTAAGAAGTAGTGACTAGTTAGTGTGAGCCATTGTTGCCACATGCAAAAGTAGATCTGTGTGATTTGGCTTTGTGCGCACTGTGTGAGACTTGCAAGGCTAAGTGCAAGCGACTGTAAAAGACTGTGTATAGCTCTGTGCCTATATCTACTCAGGGAGGGAGGATCTGGCGAGTTGTGCATATCTCATATCCTCTACATATTTTATTTGGAGGCTTTGTGCATGTAAGAAGATTGAAAGAAGATAATAAAGAAGACAAAGAGTTGGTGGACGTAGCCCCGGGGAGGGGCTGAACCATGTATATCCTGTGTTATGAATGATTTGTGATTTATGATTTCTCTCTTGTTTATGTGATTCAATGCTTAGTGAATTGTTAGATGATAGATGAATATGTTATGATAGATTAGTGTTGAATAATGTGAACGAATGCTAGATCTGATCTATGTTGGTATGGTTAGTGTTTGAATCCATTGGATCTATGTGAATGGTGCACTGATCTGTTGTTAGGGTTTAGTTGTGTTGTGAACTAAGGTTGAATATTAACGAACTGTAATTACTAAGTTATCTGTTAAGGTGTTATAATCATAGATCTGTGTCCCAGCTAAGGTTGTAGACATCTGAGTCCTGCAACCACCGATGCCTCTACCTCGAGTGAGACTTCATTTGCTTCGCAGGTTTTGCTGAAAGGGCTGGTAGTTAGGGTTTTGTTGGTGCATTGTTATAGCATTGAACCCCGGGTTTGCCCCTGTGCCAACAAATGGTTTTGTTTCCAGGACCTGAAACTGTGATTGTTGGGAAGTGAGGAAGAAGAAGCTATGTGCAAAGATCTGACCTGAAACTGTGATTGCTGGGAAGTGAGGAAGAAGAAGCTATGTTCGAATATATGAACTAAAACTATGATTGTTGGGAACTGAGGAAGAAGAAGCTATGTGTGAAGATCTAACCTGAAATTGTGAAAGCTCTGTGCATAGATCTGTTGTCGTGGTACACAACACACTACTTGGATTGTGAAGCTCTGTGCTAAGAAGAGAATTCTGATCTGAAGAAAAGAGGCAATATCTTGAAGCTTTGTGCTCTCAAAGAGGTAAGAATAGTGAGAAATTTTGATTGAAAAGGTAAGATAGGTGGAAATTATTGTTTCAAAAATATGGATCTAGGTATGTTTGATAAATTTTGTCCTATCCTGAACAATAGGGCACAACTAGAATAAAGAGGATTTGATATGAGTAGATCTGATAAGAATAGTGAAATATATATTATTCCTATGCATAGAAAGAATGTTTGGACTAACAAATGGATGCAGGATACTAGAAAGAATTTTTTACAGATTAGCTACCATGATCCTAGTGGGCAGTACAGGAAAGGATGGGGATCATTTAAGAGAAAGAGAGGATTAACTCTTTGTTACAATTGTAGAAGACCAAGAAATATTGCTAAGGAATTCCCTGGTAGAAGACCCAATTGTGTTTGTTGTAAAGCTATGGATCATGAAGTTCTGGATTTCCCTAGAATGATTGCTAAGGTTGAAAGAATGAATATGAGACAAGAAAACCCTGAGGAAGGTCAAGGAACTAAGATCATGCCAGAACCCCATAAAGAATCATAAACTATACTATTGCAAATGAAAGAAACCCTAAATGATCACAGAAACATCAACTTACCAGCGATCTTCAAAGAAAAAGAATGCATAAAAACAAGAATAGGAGACTTCGACATTGACTGCGTTCTGGATGAGGAATCATAGGTGAATATCAAAACAGAAAGAACTTGGGAAATTTTAGGAAAGCTTGTTATGATTCCTTCATTGCGAGGAATAAGATTATTTAGAGGAAAGTTGATAACCCTATGTTGAAGACTTACCCAGATATCTATGAGTGTTCATGGAACCTCGACAGAAGAATATTTTGAGTTTGTTAAATTTATTGAGAACAACGCCCCATTTGCTATGTTACTAGGAAAACATTGGATTGAAAAGGATCAAGGAAGAAGAAAAGAAGAGGAAGTCTTAGAGAAGAAGAAGAAAGAATTAAAAGATTTCATGACTAGGAGGATCACACATTTGATTGAAGAACAAGAGAACAGGTCGAATTTATTTAGAACTAGAAACTTGGATGTTGAAATTGAAAGGACACGCGAGGACTTGAGACACCTATCTATATAGGAGAGTAGAGCACCTACACTAGATAGAGAAGAAGTATTTCCCTTGAACCCTAGTAAAGACCATCAACAATGCAAAGTTACTATGTCGAGAGAAGATCAAAATCAAAATGGAAAGAGGAATATCGAGATGAAGATCAGTGGGAAGAAGGCTAGAAAGCTCAATAAGAAGAAAGAAAAGATAGAAAAGTTATAGAAAGTTCCAAAAGGAACTGCGCAGAAGGAAAAATTCCAGAATCTGAACTTCGTCTGGATACTAGTACAACAAAGCATGGAACTTCGTCATGGTGAAGAAATATGACCATTGGAGGAATTATAACCATTAGCCCGATGACCCGAATGGTTAGAACAACATTTATGGACAGAAAGCTCACCATCAAACCATTGGGACCACACTGTAACGAATAGAATTGCATTAATGAAGGCTTCTCACCCATTGGAAAGATCTGTTACCTAGTTGTCTACTTATTCCATTGAGCCTTACATCGAGAACACTTTTTCCACTCGTGATTATCTGAGCTCACAAATTAGTTGATTTCTCATAGTGATCATCGATCTATTGCCATCCATCCCATTACATTGAGTAGTTTCTCTTCAACCTGAGATAGTCAGCCACGAGCATGTATGTCTGAAGAAATTAGCACAGGCGAAGAGTCTTTGAAGGAGATACTCATCAACCTCATGACTGAAAAGGTAATTTTTGTGGGTGTACAAGCTTCATCGATGAGAGGAGTGCAAGCCTCCCCATCGACTACTCATGGATCCAGACCATCCTGAGCTGCGACTGAGAAACGAACCAAGCATAGAGATGCTTTGGCAAATGCGAAGTTATTACCGTCCATCCCACCTCTGATAGGTGTAGTGAGTCGCGACAGTGTCCTAAGGGACTTCGACTACACCATCATCACTACGTATCTCTTGAAGGGGATACCCGTAGTCAGACCATAACTAGAGAGGATTCCAACCTTGAATACTAGTGACTATAACCTAGGAGACCGTAAGAGCTATGTCATGCTCGCACCTCACAAATATCTAACCAAGATGAAGGGAAAGAAGACAAAAATCATCCCTAAACCGTGGATCATGAACCTCGCCCAATCCACCCTTTTGAATGTAACGAGGATTCCACATTTTGGAAGGCACCAGAAGGTTAACACCTGTGTTAGGATCCTGCTGTCATGCTTCCATGGTGGCTATCTGTGGTTGGACAGATGTATCACTGTCAATCTGACATTGATCCATAGGATCACCAGACTGAGAATGCAGGGACTAGACCCACAAGACTTCTACCTAGGAAAAGATGCAGACCATGTTATAGCACAGACGATTAAAGAAACATACGACAATGTTGAGAAGGGGACGTGAGGATACAAGTTAGCCTCCATCCAAAATGGCACAATGTGCCTAGCATGCCAATTAATTGCACAAAATCTAGTAAGAAAGAACAAACCCACTCAGGTTACAGGGTTTTTCGTTGTCCTCGCTAGGAAATGCATGGAAGGCCTACAGATGAACTGGGTGAAGTACCTATTTAACCAGCTCGAACTGGATTTCCACGAAGCTCATTATCAGGCCTATGAGTTTCACTTAAGCTGGCTCTTGAACCTCATTACGTTTACTACTTGGGAGATGCCAAAAGGTGCGACCTTCTTTGAGATCGAGCCATGTGAGTCGCTTGTTGTGAGTTTCACCACGCTCTGGTATTCGAGCGATATGGGAAAGAAGTGGCATTCAAACACAGTATTTCATACCTACTACCTACATCTTAGGAGGGATATTGAGTCCTTCCCTCGTATGACGCCGAACACCCTAGACAGGTTCATGCCTCTTATTAAGTTCTATGTAGATATGCATTTTATTTATATTACTGCGTGCACCAATGAAAGCAAAGAAGAACTTCAGTACTACTACAATCTCACTACAGAGGACCTGGAAGAAATCATTAAATACTGTCCTGCAGAACTCCTTATCCCTGCTGACCTCACAGAGTTGTTTGACCCGGACCTCATTGGAAACCTAGTGGTTAATTGCGAAGAGTATGATGCCCCAAGTAGCAGTAGGAAGAAAAATAAGCAATATGTACAGGAAGTACACAAACACGTCATAAGAGACCACATTCGCGTAATCTAGTGGAGGAGGTGATGATGAAGTGAACAAAGAGGAAAAATAACAAGAAGAATATAAGCAAGGTGAAGTAACACCACCATAGAACCTCCCTAATGACACTGATCCATCTAAGAAAATGAAGGTTTCCCCCAAGAATTCTTCATCATGAAATAAGTCCAAATCTAATAAACCAAAGATGCAGAGTGTACTCACAGTCGACGACTTCGACTTCATTATTTCAGTTGTAGGAGATGCCTCAGAATAAATTTTTCAAAGCAACGAAGAAAAACAAGAAGCCATGTACGATAGAATTGAAGAAGAACTAAGAGGTGTGCAACAAGCCCTTTATTCAAGCCGCATATTGTCCACTGCGCCCTCGCCCTCGGAAGAACCAGAGTTGGGCAATGAGCCTTCTCAACTCCGTAGATTGGATGATGTGACTGAAGCCTACCTTCATTGAGCACAAGTTGAGAAAGACCAGGCCACATTGGCCTTGAAACAATCACATGAGGAAGTTATATAGAAACACAAGATTGCGTAATAGGAGAAGGACGCTCTTCAAGAAAAGTTTGAAGAAGAGAGAGCGCACATCCAACAGGAGAAATAAAAGTTGTTTGTGGAGCAGGTTGGAGTAAAAGAAACAGTCAACATAGAACTTCTCTCTGTGATGGGCTTGGATCAAAAGGAGGAAGAACTAGTAGAACACCAAGTAGTGCATCTCACAGAAACCATCCAACAACTTCAACAAAGAATCACAGATCTGGAGCTAAGAACAGTGCCCAATACTCCACATGATGTGCGAGATCAAAGCGAAGCGACTGCTCGAGGTGCAGTTGAAAGAATCAAGGGCCTCACCATGGAATGTAAACAACTAAGTGACCCTAGTGCCCAAAGTTATGAGTGACTCACTGAGGATCTTGAATTGAAGGCACTGGAGTCACAACTCTAGGAGGCGAAGAAACAAGAAAAAACAGTACAAGCATAGTTGAAGCCCTTGTCATCCATTGAAAGGATGAAGCAATCCCAAGAAAAATGCATTGCCCAGTAGCAGGTCCACACCATTCAAAGAAGAGCCATGGAAGTAACTTAGAGGATCCAGCCAATACAGGACGAGGCTTGCCAACTATTCCCAAAGATCAAAGGTCGAGGAGAAGAACTTGAGCAAGTCGTCACTGCAGTTGATCAATGCTTAGAGGGACCCATAAACGAAGTAGTAATCCAAGAGTTCATTGAGCAGGAGGTCATGGAACAATAACATGTCGAAGCCACTCGAGCCAAACTTGAGGTGTTTTAGGTAGAGGTACCCAGATTAGAGTGACTTGTGACCAGTCACAGGTGAGTTTTGGGGGACTCTTGGCCCTTGACCAAGTTTTGAGGACCGTTGCTCATTTTTTACCATTTTGGGACTTCGACAGGCTGTCGAAGGAGGAGCGCAAGTTGAAGTGGATATCGCGGGATATCGGCCCCTTTTTAGGGATTTTTGGGTTTTGGGCTTATGTAATGGGTATGGAGATGCCAACCCATGGGTTTGCCCATGCTTAGGCCTATTTTTTAATGAATAAATAGAAGTCTAGGCGATGTAATAAGTAGTGACTAGTCAGTGTGAGCCATTGTTGCTAAGTGAAAAAGTATATCTGTGTGATTTGGCTTTTTACGCACTCTCTGAGACTTGCAAGGCTAAGTGCAAGTGATTGTAAAAGACTGTGTACGAATCTGTGCATAGATCTACTCGAGGAAGGAGGATCTAGTGAGGTGCACAGATCTCCTATCCTCTGCGGAGTTGATTTGGAGGCTTTGTGCATGTAAGAAGATTGAAAGAAGATAATAAAGAAGATGAAGAGTTGGTGGATGTAGCCCCAGAGAGGGGGTGAGCCACGTATATCTTTTGTTATGAATGCTTTGTGCTTTACGATTTCTCTCTTGTTTATGTGATTAAATTCTTAGTGCATTGTTAGATGATAGATGAATATGATATGATAGCTTAGTGCTGAATAATGTGAACAAATGCTAAATATGATCTATGTTGGTATGCTTAGTGCTTGAATCCATTGGATCTGTGTGAATATTGTGTTGATCTGTTGTTAGGGTTTAGATGCGCTATGAACTAAGGCTGAATATTAATGAACTGTAATTACTAACTGCTATGTTAAGGTGTTACAATCATATATCTGTGTCCCAAATAAGGTTGTATACATTTGAGTCCTGCAACCACCCCTGCCACTATCTCGAGTGAGACTTCATCTGCTTCGCAGGTGTTGTCGAAAGGGATGGTATTTAAGGTTTTGTTGGTGCACTGTTGTAGTGTTGAACCCCGGGCCTGCCCCTATGCCAACATGTACTCACCCTATACACAACCAACCCACATACATATGCTCCCTATACATAGACAACCTGCGTATTGTACGCACCCTATACATAGACAACTCGCGTACGCCTCAAAAAATAGGGTTTTCTATAAATCCTAGAATTTCACTGTCAACCCTTCGTGCTACCTCAGAGATTCACCACTTTAGATGTATCCACAAGTATTTACAAGAAGCTTTACACAAGAAAAATATATATACAATATGTACAAGTGTGTCATTAATAAGTGATCATTGCTTCTTATTTATATCTTCATGTAGCCTTACACTTTCCTTATTTTAGGGCTTCTCCATTTAAAATAATTTATTTTTGCAAGATACTTTGACTCTTGGGGGATTCTATAAGACTCATGAGGGTTCTCCAACTTCATATGGTCATAACTCTCTAACTGTGAGGATTTATATGACGTTCCACATACCACCAGAAATGGAATGACAAGCACTATCCATCTAGGATAGTTTCACTGACAAATTCATTGTTCTTCATCTCATTATTCCATAATTAAGAATGGGTGCTCTCACTCCATAAAGTGTCTTCCCGTGAGGGATTTCACCATAAGGGGACCACTTTTGATTTCATCCATCTTTAATTATTATCAACCATGACAAGACAATAATGAGTCGTCTTTAAATCAAACAAACTTGGGTCCATTACCCAAACCTTTGTGCTACCAGGCTTTCTTCAAGGGTTGACATCAATGACAACCAACCTTAATCAACAGTTTGTGCTAAGGTGTGTTTCCCCCCCCCCCTCCCCCCTCCACCTAGGTTCAAATCCAATAAGTGACAATTTGAGCTCTTAAATGAGCACACTATCGAAAAATCCTTGGCTTTCTACAAAATCTAGTTTACCCCAGGCACCATCCTCGAAATTAGGGGAAGTTCCTGGTTTGTTTCCCCAAGAATTATTCCAATGAAAAAACATGTCACATTTTCTTATATAGAACTAACAATTCCATATGTATATGTTCATAACTTGAATGCGATGACATGTTATGTTGTAATCAAAATATTTTATATATCGTGAACCATATTTCCTCTAAATATGTTTAAAAAGAATAAACTTGTCTTCTCTTTTAGAGCATATTATTAGGACTCAACCACTGTAACCCATTTTAAACATGATGCTATATGTTTTGATGAGGGATATAAAAAAAAAAAAAATTATGAATTGTAATATTCACATGTAACTCATAATCGCATCTTATGAGTGAAATGCATAAATCATAAGAGACATTTTAAGTTTTGTGAACCAAACGCTTTTCCTTTATTGTGCAATCAAATTGACAATGGGACTCATAGTAAAACTGAGAAAAGAAAGAATTATCACTTTGTAATGTAAATGAAATCATATCAATAGAATTGTGATGTTAAATCCTGGGGAATACTTGAAAATAAGCGGCCTTTCTTTTTCCCTAGGGGGTCTCGCCTATAGTTATATTTTTAATATCATAAATAATAAAAAACATTAAGTATGCCTTCCAACTATTTGATATATGGTTGATAATTTGTGAGTTTGTGAGTCAACACATACCAATCAAGTCAAGTTGAAACACCCAATCATCCATGAATTAAATTTTTTTGAATACCTCTAGGAAGTCATTTAGAAAACACAAGGAATAAATACCAAAAGGCTCAAAATTCCTTTGACAATTACAGATTGGAAAGATGTATACAATAATTCACCTAATACCCTGTTAGTCTACACATCTAGAAAAATGATCAAGGACCAGGTCCTCTTTAATACTTGGAAACCCATCATGAATGATATTAAAAGAACCTAGGAAGCAATCAGCAAGGCATGCAAAAGATGATGGAGGGCCTCCAATGGCTTATTGAAGAGTTTAAAATGGATGTGATGGTAGACATAGAAGAGGCACCCCCAGATGATTCAATAATAGAATATGTAGAAACCAAGAAAATTCGTTTAGATAAATTAAGAGGTCTTGAAAA
Organism: Picea engelmannii; assembly: GCA_009831015.1. Taxonomy (NCBI): domain Eukaryota; kingdom Viridiplantae; phylum Streptophyta; class Pinopsida; order Pinales; family Pinaceae; genus Picea; species Picea engelmannii. The sequence continues at coordinate 75,911 of ML801930.1, read as the reverse complement.
AGAAACTCATAAATTCAATTGAGCTAACCTCGCTAGCCAAAGACTTCATTCAGAGAAAATAGGAGAGTTTGAATATGGAGGTAACAACACAGATTTGTGGCAATGAGATAGACTTGAAAAACATGGAGGTGAGTAGAGTGTATGTGATCTTGAAGGACTATGAGCTATGTGTTAGCACTAGGAATCACCTTCAGATTGCATGGAAGGCAAGCCCAGTACCCATAAGGTCATATGTGAATGTAAGAGTGTTTTGAAGGGTCAAATAGAAAAAGACTCAAAATCATAATGTTCCAACTTAGAAAATAGGGCTAGCGTTTACCAACAATCAAGGTCTTGGCTAACTTCAATCAGTAATTGGGAGTGAGTATGAATAGAGGGAAGACTTGAATGAGAGGAATGTAGGGGTTGTTGTAAACATCGGGTCTACAAAAGCCTAAGGAAGAAAGTTTCTTAACACAAGATCTTCTTGAACACAAAAACTAAGGAAGCTAAATAAACATCATGATAATATAATGATCAAACATCCACCATAACATCACCACAGCCATTCATGTGAATATTTCAAAGCATGAACATTTAGCATCAGAAGCAAATAAGATGAAAGAAAAGCTTATTTCCATTAACCAAAATGTCTTAAATCCAGTACATAGCCAGTTCACAGTCACTTCATCAAAATATTACAATCTAAGGGAGCCTTTCTCAACCATTCGAAGCTACTAAAGCATTTGATCTATCAATTTATAATAAAAGGGAGGCAACAATTGGAGGTACAAGTTGGCCTCCTTCCCTTGAAAATCTATAAGAATTTATTTCATCTAACAACTTGGTTAACAACCTATGCTATAAAATAGGAAAATGTTGGTGACTAATCCAACCAATCTTCAACTGACTTGATTCCCTTTTGTTGCGCAACTCCTTGTTTTCCATGTGTCTTTTAGAAGAATGCGGTTATCCTCATGAATCCAACTGTTGTTTCTACAATCTTCTCCATCATCAACTATCCAAAAATTTGTTAGCTTGGCCCTCCTAGATCCCTTGTGTCTGTTGGTAGCTTCTTTGGGTAGCAAATATTGGTAGCGCACTTCAAAACTGGACAAGTAGAAAAGGTAGTGCCAAACATTCTAATCCCCTGTACAAACTATTGTCTTTGTGAAATATTAGGTAGCGAATTTAGGTAGCTCCACTGTGCTACGTCTGTGTGAAAATTTTGTCTCTACCAGATATTAAGTAGCGAATTTCAGTAGCGCCACTGTGCATTTGTGTGCAAATTTTAGGTAGCACTATCAAAAATGCAGCACCTCCAACTTGAACATGTGCAGAGAAAGTAGTGACTTTACATAGTATCAAACCCATCATCTTTAGGTGACTTGTCAACACTGTAGGTATCATACCAGTGTAATACCAAAGTGGACTATATTGTAGCGCCAAGGCGCTACAGAATGTCTGCATTTAATTGCTAAGGGAGTTATCACTTCAAAAAGATCTCAAAACTGTGAGAATCAAGTGCTTAAAATCTTGTATAGGTAGTAGAGGTAATATTTGAATATAAGTTAACCCTCACAAAAAAGGAACCATCATAAAAAATGGGGCTCACCTTTCACCAGCTATTTCGTTACTCTGACACTTAACCTCAAACTCTTTCTTGTAGAAGGAGGATATTCATTTGGCACAACAGACTTCTTCTTCTTAGCAATGACAGGTTTTTTCACTGGGGCTGTTCTCTCCTTGGCTACTGGTGTCTCTTTCTCAATAGAATCTTCAACCAATACCTACAGGATTCTTTGAGCTACTTCATCTTGAAAATGCTGCAACTCTTCCTTGAGTTTCCTATTTTGAGATTGAAAACCTCTATTCTTCCTATAAAGGTTCTGAAGTTGCCTATGAATGGGTTGGGCCTTTCTTGCTGCAAACCTTGCCAGGTCAAGGGTATGACTATAGCTATCCATGAGCTCTTTCATTTTCACCCTGTCAGATATGGATTTTGTTTTCAACTGAGCCACCTCTTTTCTTGTATCCCTAAGTTGCCTGATTAATCTTTTGAATGTCTAACTATCAGGTGGAGTAGTGATATGCACAGTTTCAACAGGCTTTTTCTCGGTCTCCTCTTCCACCTTCATAGGAATTTCCTTGTCTACCTCATCAGGCTTCTTGGTGGCTTTTCTTTTATCTTTCTTATTTTGCACAGTGGTTTCTTCTTTTCTTTCCATAGGATTTCCAATGCCTTTTCCCTTCTTCTTTTGTACAGGGATTTCTGGTAGGGATTGTTTTTCAACAACTTCCCTAGAAATTGATGATCTTTTGAAAGGTATTCTACCATTGGTATTGGCTTCTAGAGGAGAAGAGGGGATGTGTAGATTCTTCCCTTTCTTGGATGTATTTTTGGTATAATAAGGAACCTCTTCTAACCTCGGTGGAGGAGGTAGTAAAAAATCTATCTGTGGGGAAGGACACATTTCCTCCTCAGTTCCTGTGACTTGTTTGATGACCTCTGAAACATGAACATGAGCTCTGCCCTTTCTCTTCCTACTGGTCCTTTATTTAACAACACTGGTGAGTGATAAAAGATTTTCATTCTATGATTGAGGGGTCGATGCTATATTCAAATTGAAGTGAGAAGCCACAAAAAAATGTTCCCATGAAATCTCTTTCTTACCCAATTCCTCAGAGACTAGCATTCTGATCAATCCAAAGTGAAATATGCTAGTATCCACACCCTTATACTTGGATTGAGTCATGTCTGACCTCTTACCTATGCTCCTTAACAAATAGTAGGGAATATTCATTTCCACTTTACTAATAAAATTCAACAAAAGCATTATATGGTACTGATACAATGTGTTAAATCTCCCTTCACATGTAAAATATCTCTGGATGATCTTCAATATCTTGTCCAACTACTCAATCAATTGATTTCTTGGAACACCTTTAGACAAATCATTATCTTGATGTTCAATCTTAAGGAGATATTTGGCACCGGATGAAATCAAGGCCATGGATTTAAACCACTTTTCACATGTAATAGGAATTCCTATTGCAATTGAAATAGAGGCCTCATTCACCTCAAATTCTAAATCCCCAACCTTTGTTCTCCTACCATAAAAATGTAATGCAAATTGTCTTGTCACCTCTGGATGGCCTCTTTGCATATTCTGGCAGAAGGAGAGGCATCCCACTCTTTGAAAAACCTCTATTGCCATGAGCTCTATATCAAAATAATGCATATCCACAGATTTTGTTCTAACCACCTTGCCCCCTTTGTGTGTCTTATTCATTTGAGGAGTCTCCATGGCTTATAATGAGATCTTCTTAAGGATTATGGGGTAGTAATAACCAAGAGGACTTAAAATCAGGATTCAAATGTACAAGGCTGACCTTTTAAAACAAATTGGTGCTAGTAAGCCAAGTTTTGACTGTGGGAATCCCACCCTTATATTTGTACGGGTATGAAAGTTTAGACAATGAGGGGGTAATCTGTAATTGGCCCTTTGTAGCTGGGTAAAAACGCTTAAATCAAAGATGAAAGTAAGCAGGGGAGACACAGAGGGGTTAAGAAGTGCCTCTGGGTAGTGCAATGCATATGTAGAGGATAGAATGTTTAGATGCTTGCAACCTCAATAGATATGGCAAGCATATGTAATCAGACTTTGATAGAAGTAAATGATGCTCACAGGTTTGAAAAGGGAGGAGACAAGGATATGATGCGAAGATGAGTCCCTTACAATTGTGCAACCTCGATAAACCAAACTCTAAGTGCTAATTCTTTTTGAAAATTAATGTGCAAAGGAGGCAACATGGGATACCTATGGAGTAAACACCTATTTGAAGCTTCAGTGAAATATCAGGATGAATTCACGAACATTTCGGCCCTTGAATCTACCTCAGCATCAGATTTGGTTGCACTGTTGTTGCCTGGTCAAAACTATGAGTTTGAGTAGTACAACATTATTGAATTTTCAAATCACAAACCTCTTATCAGGGATCGTAAATACAAGATCTTGAAGGTATCTTTAACCAACTCCTGGTGCTGAAAACAAGGAACATGACATCATTCATGGTAATCATAACTCGTGATGGAAAGATGATGAACGAGAAAGGCACTACGGAACCACCTAATGAGTGGGCAACGCTCCAATTTAAAAAATGATTGGACAGGTAAGCAAGGACAGAAATACATGCCCACGAGGTCATGAATGAGGAGAAAGGTGTGTCACATCAGTCTAGTTGTGGGTGTCACATACCCACTACCATAATCAAATTTTTGTTGGTTTCTGCCGAATCAGAGCCCCCGAATTACCTACGAAGGCCTAGCGCAAGCTATCTCTTTCTCTCTCTCTGCTCCCATGTGATCGCGGGTCATGATCATAGGTCAAATAATTCATGGTGACTCTTTGTATTTCGTGCCTCGGTGCTACAGTGATGTCGAATCATTCAAATCTGCAACCGTCGAACCCCAGAAAGGTTTGCAATTGGCCAATAGGGACAAATCCCTACAGGGTTAGCAATTGGCCAATAGGGATGAATCCCTACAGGGTTAGCAACTAGCCAATAGGGATGAATCCCTACAGGGTTAGCAACTGGCCAATAGGGACGAATCCCTACAGGGTTAGAAACTGGCCAATAGGGACGAATCCCTACAGGGTTAGCAAGTGGCCATTAGGAACGGCCCTGTCATGCGGGTGAGCGGAGTATAAGTGGCGAGAGGGAAAACACGACACAGTGGGTGGCGTGACAGGAGACGGGTTCCACCTCACACGCCACACCATTCCAGACCCCTCCCCCCCCCATTAAAGGCAGAATGAAAAGGGGGGTCTGAAATTCGCCTGAGTACTGTAGATCAAGGAAAATAAATCCTGACCATTCAAGAGTTGCGCATTCGATTCTGGACCCCCCCCTCACTGCTAAAGGTAGAACAGTAAGGGGGCTCCGGAATGAAGCCTCGGCCATAGATCTGGGTGGGTGGACTTTGGTCGTTCAGATCTGCTCGCCACTTACCATAAGTTGCATTCGCGCCCCGTCTTAAAGTTGACGTCTCTCCCCCACATATGACGGTCATTATAGACCCTGAGATTCTCCGAAGGAATCTCGTCCATTCATCGGGACTTAACCACATGCTAACATATCGATATTTATAAGTCGATATTTATCAAGGCGAGAGCCCGACCTCTTGTCAACGGAACTCCCGAATCCCCGATTCCTGATTTCCCGAAATGGGTAATCTCTCGACACGTAGCCTCCCAAAATCGGACAGTCTATGACTGCTTTGGGGTTTCCACCATGGAACATCCCGATCTCTCTTCATCAGAACTCTCGAGTTCCTGATTCCTGATTTCTCGAAATGGGTAATCTCTCGACACGTAGCCTCTCGAAATCGGACGGTCTACAACTGCTCCAGGGTTTCCACCATGGAACATCCCGATCTCTTGTCCTCAGAAATCTCGAGTTCCCTATTCTCAAATTCCCGAAATGGGTAATCTCTCGACACATAGCCTCTCGAAATCGGACGGTCTACGACTGCTCCAGGGTTTCCACCATGGACCATTCTGATCTCTCATCCTCAGAACTCCCGATTTCCCGATTCCTGATTTCCCGAAATGGGTAATCTCTCATGACACGTGGCCTCCTTTAATCGGATGACCCAAATCCAGTTCGGGGCTTTCACCCTTATTCACTGGAGGTTTAACCCTCGGGTATCTCTTGACAAATCCAACAGTTGTCGGGTTTTCCATCCGAGATATGACGTCTCATACAGGTTCCTAACTTGTGTGCTCTCCCACGACTCCCTGGATGTGGAAATATCAATGGCCCGGATGCTCTCTTGGACCTTGGGGATCTATGGTCCCGACCTCTTCGCTACCCATGAAGACACAGAAATCCATAGGGGTAAGGCACTTAACATCCTACTTTCTCCTACCAAATCTAACGGTCATGAGTGACCACAGATTTCCCGACGGAATCTTGTCCGTCGATCACCACCTATCAAGGTTAAGGCACTTAAATTTCCAGCTTCTTCTTCTTATCTGACGGTGGTGAGTGACCCTAGATATCCCGACAGGATCTCGTCCGTCGATTTGATACCTATCAGGGATTTATTAGGGCCTTGAGCCCTCATGTCCTCCTTCCAGGTTCTTGATGATGTTTTCAAGGAGGGTATCTCTATGGGGAGGTTTACCCAGGGTACTATCTAAGGCAGATAAGAGTATCTCTCTCCCGAGAACCAGGCGTGAAGTTTGAATTAGATTAGTTTGCATATAAATAACAATTTAAGAGAGCATAAGCCACACGTAGTCTTTCCATATAAACATACAACTACCATTATTGATCAAGACACCAAACAAACATTGTTATAATGAAGTCATTCATGATTTCATAGCTTATGATCATAAATGTCAGCATACATATATTTCAATATGTCAAAGGAAAAACACTTATCAGAAAGTAACACCAGGGGTTATGCAACTGCTGAGAGGGGTGCTTGTTTCCACCCAACCGTAGGCTCAACGACTCCCAATGGATTTACCACTAGCCACCCCCGAGCTGAGACCAGAATGATGTGAGACTGCGTCTCTGTTTGCCAGTGACCAGGAGTGAAGGTTACTCTCCTTCCTCTCTGCTATAACCCACTCTGCATATAGCCAGAGTTCTCTTCCTCCCCTCGCGTCTACCCCCAATCATTTCTACCCCACACCTTATCCTCTTTCGAGGTTGCGTGTGGCGTGATTTCCCTCATGCTGGTTAGGCCTAACGACTCTACGAATGGGCGGTTCACCTCCCCATCCCTCATTAATTCCTAAGGAGCCATATACCTACCAGCCTGTGAGACATTTTAATTCGGGGCCAGCAAGCCGCTTTTGGTTCTTGTTGGTTGTGGAGCCTGATTATCTTCTTGATTCAAAGGTCCTTGCTTTCAGCCATGTTTATACCCCATGAAGTATTTACACCCTAGAAGTATGTACACTCTTCCAAGCGGGGGAGTGTAGAGGTGGGGTACCCCCTCTGCGGGGTCTGGGGGGGTTATCCCCCCGGCTGGGGGGTTTGGGGGTAGGCAGGCCCCCAGCGGGGGTTTGGGGGCAAAGCCCCCGAAGAAAAAATTGCCTTGTAAAAGTATATTGTAATTTCATTGTAAATCTGGACCGTTCATTATAAGGTCGTAGATCTAACAATAGAGATTATGTTAGGGTTTTTTTTCCCTAGAAGGCAACCCTCTTTTATGAGGGAAATGTATTGTGGCTATGGATGATGGTGAATATTGTATTTTGAGAGAGGAGACTGTGAGAGAAAGAAGAGGAAGTTACAGCGAGTTTTGCTGTAGGTTGTATCCCTTCATTTGCTGGATAATAATAAAGCAAGGACCTAGAAATTTCTCTGGTGGATGTAGCCCACACTAGGTGAACCACGTAAATCTGTGTCTCTCTTGTATTGTGTGTCTTTTGTGTTTTGTTTCTGCATTTGTTTTATTTTATTGCTCCGCGGTCCTGTTTTTCTAACATTTGGTATCAAAGCGTAAGGTAACTCGCAAGAAAAGAGGGTTCTTGGTTCAAGTGGGAGCAATGTCGGAAGATGGAAAGTTTAGGGTCGAGAAATTTAACGGCCGAAACTACCAATTATGGAAGATGCAGATGGAAGACTATTTATATCAGAAGGATCTATTCCTACCATTGAGTGGAGTAGCAAAGAAGTTGGCGGCCATGAAGAACGAAGAATGGGATATTCTTGACAGAAAGGCTCTAGGAACGATACGACTGAGCCTGGCAGCGTCGGTGGCTTTCAATATTTCGAAAGAAAATACAATGAAGGGTTTGATGGATGCGTTGGCCAAATTGTATGAAAAACCCTCGACGTCGAATAAGGTATTTCTAATGAAGAGATTATTTAATACGAAGATGTCATAAGGTGGGTCTGTTGCAGATCATTTAAATGAATTTAATACGGTTACTAATCAACTAAGTTCTGTAAAAGTGGACTTTGATGATGAGGTTAGGGCTCTTCTAATCTTGTGCTCATTGCCAGAAAG
>ML801930.1:50236-66002 GCA_009831015.1 Picea engelmannii | reverse complement strand
TCATTCTGATCACTGTGTTTATTTTAAAAAGCTAGAAAATGGAAGCTTTATTATCTTGCTATTGTATGTAGATGACATGTTTGTTGCAGGGACTAATATGAAGGATATAAATGTGCTCAAGAAGAAATTAGCCAATTCATTTGCGATGAAGGATTTGGGTGTTGCAAAGAAAATCCTTGGCATGAGAATAACAAGAGACAGGAAAAATCACAAACTAACATTCTCTCAGGGTGAGTACACAGAGAAGGTGTTGGAGAGGTTTAGAATGCAAAATGCAAAACTAGTTATTACACCTTTGGCCAGCCATTTCAAATTAACTAAGGAAATGTGTCCCAAGACACAGGAGGAGATATAATACATGTCCAAGGTCTCTTATTCATCAGCAGTTGGCAGCTTGATGTATGCAATGGTTTGCACAAGACCAGATATTGCACATACAGTGGGAGTTGTGAGCAGGTATATGAACAATCCAGGTAAAGAATATTGGGAGGCAGTAAAGTGGATTCTCAGGTATTTGAGAGGTACTACTACACATGCATTATGTTTTGGAGGTTTAGACACTTTTCTACAGGGATATGTTGATTCAGATATGGCAGGTGATAAAGACAGCAGGAGGAGCACCACAGGGTATGTTTTTACTATAGGTGGAACAACAGTAAGTTGGATTTAGAAACTGCAAAAGGTTGTTTCACTTTCAAAAACAGAGGTAGAGTATGTTGTTTCTACAGAGGCTAGTAAAGAAATGATTTGGTTACAAAGGTTTATGGAGGAATTGGGAAAGAAGTAGGAGAACAACCGGTTGTACTGTGACAGTTAGAGTGCCATTCACCTTGCAAAGAACTCATCCTTCCATTCGAAGACTAAGCATATACAGTTGAGGTACCACTTCATACGATCCACCTTGGAAGATGGAAAATTGAAGCTGGAAAAGATACACACTAGCCAGAATACTACAGACATGTTAACAAAGGGAGTAACCAGGGAGAAATTGAGTTCCTGCTTAGTTTCAGCTGGTCTTCAAGAATGAAGATGAAAATGAGAAATTTGCCAGGTCCAAGAAGGTTCAGAGTCCAACATATACAACAGTGGTGGATTTGTTGAGATCAGTCTCCAAGTGGGAGAGTGTTGGTTGTGGAGCATGATTATCTTCCTGATTCATAGGTCCTTTCTTTTAGCCGTGTTTATACCCCATGAAGTATTTACACCCAAGAAGTATGTACACTCTTCCACACGGGGGAGTGCAGAGGGGGGGGTACCCCTTCTGCGGGGTCCGGGGGGGATATCCCCCCGGCTGGGGGGTTTGGGGGCAAGCGAGCCCCCAGCGGGGGTTTGGGGGCGAAGCCCTCGAAGCAAAAATTGCCTTGTAAACGTATATTGTAATTTCATTGTAAATCTGGACCGTTCATTATAAGGTCGCAGATCTAATGGTAGAGATTATGTTAGGGTTTTTTTCCCTAGAAGGCAAACCTCTTTTATGAGGGAAATGTATTGCGACTATGGATGGTGGTGAATATTGTATTCTGAGAGAGGAGACTGTGAGAGAAAGAAGAGGAAGTTACAGTGGGTTTTGATGTAGTTTGTATCCCTTCATTTGCTGGATAATAATAAAAGAAGGACCTGGCATTTTCTCTGGTGGACGTAGCCCACACTGGGTGAACCACGTAAATCTGTGTCTCTCTTGTATTGTGTGTCTTCTGTGTTTTTTTTCTACATTTGTTTTATTTTATTGCTCCGCGGTCCTGTTTTTCTAATAGTTCTCCGAGCCAGTGAAGTCCAAAGATGGTATTGATTTTCAGTGGAAGTTAACACCACCTTTCCAGGTGCCTTCCACTGCCTTTCTGTAGCCATTGTGGTCTCTTTTTTAGCATATCCCCTCTCAGCAGTCCTGCAATATAAATTCATAATATTATTCATATTCATTGACCTTTTCCACAAGGCCCATTCACATCACATATTCACATTTCTGAGTTTGCCACAGTTCTTGGCCAGTCCAGTTATTTTTACAAACTGGGGGAAACAGGGTGTTACAATTCCCTCCCCCTTAAAGGAACATCGTCCTCGATGTTCTTAACTTTTAACATGAATTGCATGTACAAAAGTAAAAAAAAATCGATATGCCTGTCTCATGGCATCCTCCATTTCCCATGTAGCCTCATCTAGGCCAAAATGTCTCCACTGCACCTTTACTTGTGCAATGGTTCAGTTCCGAAGCGGGGTTTCCTTTCTGTCCAATATGAATTGGGGTTCTGGTAGAAATTCTCCCTCCAGTTCCACCTAGATCACAGACCAGTCAATTATATGATTAGCATCATGTACATATTTATTCAATAATGAAACATGGAAAACATTATGTTCTTTTACTGTGGGAGGAAGTGCTAGCCGATAGGCTACAGGTCCCACTCTATCTAGAACCTCAAAGGGTCCACAATACCGGGGTGCCAACTTGGCACAAACTCCCATTTTTAGGGAACTCCTTTTGGGCTTAATTCTGAGATATACATGGTCTCCCATTTTGAACTCTCTTGGAGTTCTCTTTTGGTCAGCATAACTTTTCTGTCGATTCTGAGCGACCTTCGGATTTTGTTTTATCTAAGTCACTTGCTGTTCCATTTCTTTCAACATGTTGGGTCCAAAATAAATCCTATTTACAGGATTACTCCAGCTGACTGGAGTATTACACGGCCTACCATAGAGGACCTAGAAGGGACTCATCTTTAAGGATGCTTGGTAGCCATTGTTGTAGGCGAATTCTACCAATGGCAGGTAGTCTTCCCATTTCCTGGGTTGATGCATTACATGCATCCTTAACATATCCTCTAATATTTGATTCACTCTTTCTGTCTGTCCGTCGGTTTGAGGGTGATAGGCGGTGCTAAACAACAATTTGGTCTTTAAACCAGCCATCAGTGATTTCCAAAAATTGGAAGTAAATTTTGTGTCTTTGTCAGACAATATCTCTTTCGGCATACCGTGCAGTCTGAATACCTCTTTCATGAATACCTAGGCGATATCTATCGCCTTGCAGGTTGATTTGATGGGGATGAAATGAGCAGACTTGCTCAGTTTATCCACCACTACCATAATGGCGTCATTTTGTTTGGTTGAAGTTGGCAATCCAGTGATAAAATCCATGGAGATGGTTTCCCATTTCCATTCTGGGATGGGTAAAGGGTGTAACAGTCCTGCTGGGTGTCAATGTTCTGCCTTAACCTGTTGGCACTCTATGCATTGGGCCAAATATTTGGCTGTGTCTTTCTTCAATCCAGGCCAATAAAATTGTTTCCGGGTGGCAGTGATCATTTTCTGGTATCCTGGGTGACCAGTATATGGTCTTTTATGTAGTTCATCCATAATGAACCTCTCCAAGTCATCACAATTTGGAATGTATAGTCTATCTCTGTAAGTGAGCAGACATCCTTCGGTCATCTGGTAGCCTTCATATTTTACTCCAGCGGGTTCTTGCTGTAGGTATAGGGTCACAGTCTGAACGAAGGGATCTGTCTCCTATGAATTTCTGACTTTGTTCCTGACATCTGTCTCACAGGTACTCACCACTTCCAGGTGAATTGTTTTCATGTTTTTGCTAAGGGCATCGACCACCCTATTTTCTTTCCCTTTAATGTGTTTGATTTCAAAATCAAATTTGCTAAGGAGGGCCATCCATCTATCTTGTCTAGCATTGAGCTTTGGTTGGTCAAACACATATCGCAATCCATAGTGATCTATCATAAGTGCAATTTTTCTTCCCAATAGGTAATGCCTCCACATTTTCAAGGCATGCACTATGGCAACTAGTTCTAGATCATGAGTCACATAGTTGACTTCATGTTCGTTCAATTTTTGGGATTCATAGCCGATCACACTTCCTTTCTGCATAAGGAATCCTCCGAGCCCTTCCTTATAGACATATGTGCACACAAGGAAGTCAGCTTCTGGGTCAACAATTTTCAACATGGGTGCATGGGTCAATATATTCTTCAGGGTTTGGAATCTTTCTTCACATTTCTGTGTCCACAGGAATTTTGTCCCCTTCTTCTGGAGGGCAGTGATTAGACAACCAATCTTGGAGAATCCTTTTATAAACCTCCTATAGTATCCTGCTAATCCCATAAAGGATCTGATGTCTGAGACATCCTTTGGGGTAGGCCATTCCATGATAGACTTGATCTTGTCAGGATCTACTGCTACCCCTTCCTCGGACAAGACATGTCCCAAGTAATGTATTTGCTTATGAAAGAAGTCACATTTTATGAATTTAGCATAGAGTTGATGCTCTCTTAGCACTTGGAGAACAAGTATAAGGTGCTCTTCATGTTCTTCTCTATTCTTAGATTAGATCAATATGTCATCAATAAAAACTAGTACAAATTTATCTAAAACTTTACTGAGTACATTGTTCATTAAGCACATGAAAGTGGCAGGGTCATTGGTTAACCCAAATGGCACTACCAAAAACTCATAGAGACCATACCGTGTCCGGAAAGTGGTTTTATGGATGTCTTCACCCTTGATTCGGACTTGATGGTATCGTGGCCTCAACTCAATCTTTGAGAAAATAGACGCACCTCCCAACTGATCGAATAGATCATCGATCCTCAGCAAGGGGTACTTGTTGTTTATGGTTACTTTATTGAGTTGTCTATAATATATGCACAGTCTAATGGTGCCATCCTTCTTTTTCACAAATAGGACTGGTTCTCCCCATGGGGACACAATGGGTCAAATATAACCCTTATCCACCATTTCTTTCAATTGCAATTTGAGTTCAACTAACTCAGGTGTGCTCATCCGGTAGGGTGTCTTAGACACCGACACTGCTCCTGGTGCGAGATTTGTTGAGAAGTCAATGTCTCTTCTCAGAGGTAGACCTGGTACCTCTTCCAAAAACACATCTCTGTATTCTCTCGGGATAGGGTGATCATCAGGGCTTGGTTTATCACCCTCGATTGTTTTCAACACCTGTACTGCATATAGGGGACACCCTTTTCGGCAATACTTTCTCATTTGCAGGGCTGATATTTGCCTCACCGAGATAGGTTTTTAGATCCCTTGAAGGGTTATCCCTTTTCCTTCTTTGCTCACACATTCTAAGGTTTTATGGTAACAGTCTAGTCTACCTTTATTGGCAGCCAACTAGTCCATACCAATCAACAGATCGTATGATCCCAGGGGTAATATGTTAAGGGTTTCTTGTGTGGGGAATTCACCCAACATTAATTGGCAGGCTGGTATAACCTCTGCTATCTTCCTTTTGGTTCCAGTGGCTAACTGTACCAACCATGGCTTGGTTTGTTTTTGTGGCTGTAGTTTACACTTATCAACAGCTCTAGGGGCTATATAACTCAAATTTGAACCAGGGTCAATCAAAACAGAAAATAGATGGTTGAAAATCATACCTTCTATTTCCACCACTGAAGCTTGGTGGTCATCTTGGTTATTATCCAATATTGCATAAATCTGCGGCACACTCCTTGCCACATCATTGACTGTGGTAGCTTACTGAATGTTATAAAATTTCTGACTGTTCTATTGTCGGTGTGGACAGTCTCTCAGGAGATGCTCTTCTCCGCAACCCCAACATTTTAGAGGTTCTCTCTTTGGGTTATTAGTCTTTACTAGTATAGGTCTAGAAGTTTTATTTCCGTCCAATGAGGGAAAGTTTTGTTGGAGTACACTTCGAGCTGGAAAGTTCATTATGGGGTTCTTCTTGTAGTTCTTAAATCTTGAGGATTTGATCCCCTTTTTCTGAAATCTCGAACCACTCTTTTGTTTCCAGTCTCCACGAGACTCTGCCCGATGTCCATATTGTTCATGACAATATGTTGCCTTTCGAATAGTGTCCTCTAAGGTCTTTGGCTCATCAAATTCAACTCAGTTCCGGTATTCCTTGGGTAGCCCACTGATGAAGCGTTGTGCCTTTGCCTTCTCTAACTTGATGTAGGGTACATATCTCAATAAGTCGAGGAATTTGTTGACATATCCCTCTATAGTGAGTTGCCCTAGTTTGAGTTCATAAAATTCTTTAGCCTTTTCGTCAAAATATTTTTCTGACAAATACTTCTTCCGAAAGTATTTCTCAAACTGTTTCCATGACAGGTCCTCCTCGCGGACCCCTTTCATATTCTTAAGATCTTCCCACCAGATGGAATATTTTCCATTCAGATTGAAAGTGGCCACTCGGGCCTTCAAATTCTCTGAAAAATCATGGACTCTGAAATATTTCTTCAGTCCAAGTAGCCAGGCCTCGGTTTCCTCTCCCTTCTTTATCTCACAGTCGAAGGAGGGAGGTTTGGCCTTTATGAATTCCTCAAATTTATGACCCTTGGAAGTCTTTTTCTTCTTCTGTTTTCTTCGAGAATAGGAACTGGTCCTACTGCTGGAAGAGCCTTCTGAATCGCCAGCTTCCTTCTCAGAGGAATCGTCTGGCACTGGTCCTTTTGATCCGGATTATTTTCGGCACGAAATGAGAGCGGAGATATAATAAAGAAATGCACAAAGATATTGTCAATATTCAATAATATAACAGGAATGTATCAGAGATGAAACCATAAACACAAATATACAGTAATACACGATTTCTATTAATCAGAGAAATGTACAGAAACTGTAAAAATATAGAGTGAAAGACTCGCTAGAATGGTGCCAGCTTATCTCTGAGAAGAGATGTGACGGCTACTCGCATTCGCAAGAAGATGATTACAATGAGGCCTAGAAGGCCCTTTTACAATAGATGGGAATACCAAAAGTCCTAGACATCCAAAAACCTAAACCTAGGAGATGAAGCGCCAAAAGTCATGTGGGCCCCGTTTGGGTAAGTGAGTACATCAACTTCCCGGGGTCGTAACTTTTGCATACGATCTCCGTTTTAGGCATATAATAGCTCATTGGAAAGATCTATCCGAGGACTACAACATTTGAACAAAATTTCATGATGAAAATTTTCTACCACAACATACCCAAAAAAGCATCGTTTAGGGCCTCAAAACGGCTCTAGAAGTTCAGGACTCGAAACACTGCTAAAAATAGTAAATTGCCAAAAATGTCAGAAAACTGTTTTGAGCCAGTTGGAAAAGGTGGGTGGCCACCGATATCCATCTAGATCACCTTTACCTCTGGGGTGGACCTTCCTTGAGGTGCTCCTCTCAGTATGGCCACTGATATGACCATGTTTCTGCATCTCGGGTTCATGCTGCATTTGTCGCCGTAGGTCGGATAAGCTCTGCAGTAAAACTGCATTAATTTCAGTTTGATTTTCTTGTTATTTCATCATCCTTTCATTGTTGGCCTTGCAGCTTTGCAATTCAACCATGAGACTCCTCACAGTCTCAGCTAGATCTGGAGGGGTTCCTATTGCTCTTCTTTCGTCAGACTCTTCGTCCCTATTGTGGGAGCCTTCTCCCACCTCTTGGTGAGTCGCCATTCTCTTTGTCTGTAAATTCCTGCGGCCGATCCTCCTCTTAGGTGAAAAGAAAAACGTTGGTTATTAGTCAAGAGTTAGATACATTTTATAACCTGCGCATAAATTCATGACTCTTTCATATGCATACACTGTCGGGTTCTCGTTTCCAAGTTTTGATCCTGGATAAGAGAGTTAAGTTAGGGGGTTACTCCTCTTAAGAGTGCTTTGAATGGAGCTTATGCACAACTCGTTCATGAGCCCAATCAAGCCGAGTATTGTAACCATGCTCTGATACCACTTTGTCACATACCCACTACCATAACCAAATTTTCGTTGGTTTCTGCCGAATCAGAGCCCCTGAATTACCTACGGAGGCCTAATGCAAGCTAGCTCTTTCTCTCTCTCTGCTCCCATGTGATCACGGGTCATGATCACAGGTCAAATAATTTGTGGTGCCTCTTTGTATTTCACGCCTCGGCGCTACAGTGATGTTGAATCATTCGAATCTACGACCGCCGAACCCCGGCAGGGTTAGCAACTGGCCAATAGGGACGAATCCCTGCAAGGTTAGCAACTGGCCAATAGGGACGAATCCCTACAGGGTTAGAAACTGGCCAATAGGGACGAATCCCTACAGGTTTAGCAACTGGCCAATACAGATGAATCCCTACAGGGTTAGCAACTGGCCAATAGGGACGAATCCCTACAGGGTTACCAAATGGCCATTAGGAACGGCCCTGTCACACGGGTGAGTGGAGTACAGGTGGCGAGAGGGGAAACGTGACACGGTGGGCGGCATTACAGGAAACAGACCCCACTTCACACGCCACACCATTTTGGACCCCCCCCATTAAAGGCATAATGGAAAGGGGGGTTCAGAATTCACCTGAGTACCATTGATCAAGGCGAATAAATCCTGACCGTTCAAGAGTTGCGCGTTCAATTCCGGACCCCCCCTCACTGCTAAAGGAAGAACAACAAGGGGGCTCTAGAATGATGCCTCAGTCGTAGATATGGGTGGGTGGACTTTGGCCATTCATATCTGCTCTCCACTTACCCTAAGGCTCATTCGCGCCCCGGCTTAAATTTGACGTCTCTCCCCCACATCTGATGGTCATTATAGACCCTAAGATTCTCCGAAGGAATCTCGTTCGTTCATCGGGACTTAACCACATGATAACATCTTGATATTTATAAGTTGGGATTTATCAAGGCGAGAGCCCGACCTCTTGTCAACGAAACTCCCAAATCCCTGATTCCTGATTTCCCAAAATGGGTAATCTCTCAACACGTAGCCTCCCAAAATCGGACGGTCTACGACTGCTCCGGGGTTTCCACCATGGGACAGCCCGATCTCTCATCATCAAAAATCCTGAGTTCCCAAAATGGGTAATCTCTTGACACGTAGCCTCCCGAAATTGGATGATCTACGACTGCTCTGGGGTTTCCACCATGGAACATCCCGATCTCTCGTCCTCAGAACTCCCGAGTTCCCGATTCCCGATTTCCCGAAATGGGTAATCTCTCGACACGTAGCCTCCAAAAATCAGATGGTCTACGACTACTCCGGGATTTCCACCATGGAACATCCCGATCTCTCATCCTCAGAACTCTCGAGTTCCCGATTCCCAATTTCCTGAAATGGATAATCTCTCATGACACTTGGCCTCCTTTAATCAGACGACCCAAATCCATTTCAGGGCTTTCGCCCTTATTCACTGGGGGTTTAACTTGCGGGTATCTCTTGACAGATCCAATGGATGTCGAGTTTTCCAGCCGAGATCTAACGACTCAGACAGGTTCCTAACTTGTGTGCTCTCCCACGACTCCCTGGACATGGAAAGATCAACAACCTAGATGCTCTCTTGGACCTTGGGTTTCTACGGTCCCGACCTCTTCGCTACCCAGGAAGACACAGAAAGTCACAGGGGTAAGGAACTTAACATCCTACTTTCTCCTACCAAATCTAAAATTCATGAGTGACCACAGATTTCCAGACAGAATCTCGTCCGTCGATCACCACCTATCAAGGTTAAGGCACTTAACTTTCCAACTTCTTCTTCTTATCTGACGGTCGTGAGTGACCCCAGATCTCCCGACGGGATCTTGTCCGTCGATTCGATACCTATCAGGGATTTCTTAGGGCCTTGTGCCCTCACGTCCTCCTTCCAGGTTCTTGATGATGTTTTCAATGAGGGTATCTCTATGGGGAGGTTTACCCAGGGTACTATCTAAGGCAGATAAGAGTATCTCTCTCCCGAGAACTAGGCATGAAGTCCGAATTAGATCAGTTTGCATATAAATAACAATTTAAGAGAGCATAAGCCACACGTAGTCTTTCCATATAAACATACAACTACCATTACTGATCAAGACACCAAACAAACATTCTTATAATGAAGTCATTCACGATTTCACATCTTATGATCATAAATGTCAACATACATATATTTCAAGATGTCAAAGGCAAAAAACTTATCAGAAAGTAACACCAGGGGTTATGCAACTGCTGAGAGGGGTGCTTGTTTCCACCCAACCGTAGGCTCAGTGACTCCCAGCGTATTTACCACTAGTCACCCCTGAGATGAGACCACAATGTTGTGAGACTGCGTCTCTGTTTTCCAGTGACCAGGAGCGAAAGTTGCTCTCCTTCCTCTCTGTTATCACCCACTCTGCATATAGCCAGAGTTCTCTTCCTCCCCTCGTGTATGCCCCCAATCACTTCTCCCTCACACCTTATCCTCTTGCGAGGTTGAGTGTGGCGCGATTTCCCTCATGCTGGTTAGGCCTGACGGCTCTACGTATGGGCGGTTCACCTCCCCATCCCTCATTAATTCCTAAGGAGCCATCTACCTACCATCCTGCAAGACATTTTAATTATGGGCCAGTGAGCCACTTTTGGTTCTCTGAGCCAGTGAAGTCCAATACAGTATTGATTTTCAGTGGAAGTTAACACCACCTTTCCATGTACCTTCCACCACCTTTCTGCAGCCATCGTGGTCTCTTTTTCAGCATATCCCCTCTCAACAGTCCTGCAATATAAATTAATAATATTATTCACATTCATTAACCTTTTCCACAAGGCCCATTCAATCACATATTCACATTTCTGAGTTTGCCACAGTTCTTGGCCAGTCCAGTTATTTTTACAAACTGGGGGAAACAGGGTGTTACAGTGGGAGGGATCGATCCTAGTGAAAAATCATGAAGGGGGACAAACTTTAAGTCATGAACTAAAATAGTTGTAATTCCAAAAATCAATTTGAGGATCAAACATGAGTTATAATCCAACACTTTATTTATCTAAGGGTTCCTACCAAACATAAACTTTAAAGGGATGAAACTTAAAAAATTAAAATATAAGGCTTAAAAAGGGATAAAAACAAACTAAAAACCCAAGGCAATTTAGTGTGATAACTCTGTGGAAGGAATATAGAGACAAAATGCAACAATCAAAGACTTCTTGCTCATCATATTTTGTAACATACTCTCTTTTTTTGTTGATATAAAATTTGTAAAGTCCCCATCCCGAATATGAAATGAAATGTTGTAACTGTCATTTGACATTATGACAGTTTCAGAATGTGAACAACCACTCTTATTTTACAAAAGAGAGTGGTGTGATAGGAGAGATACTTTTTCTCTTTGTAAACAAGATATGGTACTACTACTTCTAGATGAATAAAGAGCAAGAGGTGTTTGTTTTGGAAATTTATTGGTTTGGTGGATGTATATGATATTTTTCTTTGTGCATCTATTTTCTACTATGAGTAAAGTGGAATTCTATTGTATGAACGTTTTATTCACTTTGTTATATATATTCATTCTATCATATGTTTCCTTATTAGTACTCGAATAATTTTATGAATGAAATATTAACAACTAATTGCTAATGTATTTGTATCATTATTGTTATTGCCTACCATCAACACGCACAAATTACTTTTGATCCTAATGGTATTATCTTTCACTGTACTCATTTTGTTAGTATGCTCCTGATTAGGATAGGTTAGATTATCTTAGAATTTCATTTAGAGAAACATTAGACAACATTAGTTAATTTAGTTTCATATTTTTAATTCATTTGAAAACATTATGTTTTGAGATTCATATTTAGAAAATAATTTAGAGTGGAAACTAGGCCCACATACTAGTCAAAAATTCCATCTCAAATGAGAGTGGGTCTAATTGGGACCTTCCATCAGATGTTCTCCCTTACCTTATTGACAAGACAAACTAGACCCATCAACACTTGGTTGAGAAGATGAGGAGGAGCAAAGAGCAAGGGGAAAAGATAAGTGCATCTACATCATGAGTTAATTTCATTGATGTACTTCTGTCATTTGAATTAATAGATCATTAGTTTTCACCTCTAAATGTTTGTGTTTCATTCATAAATATTAAATATGATTTATTATCTCATAGATCAAGCTAGATCCAAGCTAGATCTAGGATTCTAACACTAGGAAGAGAAGTATAAGGGTATGGTTTTGTCTCTTTTTTGTAGGAAGCGAGTTGTAGGAGCTAGATGATCAAGGGGATCAAATTTTGCTCCAAATTCAAAGTGCTCAGAATCGATTCAAAATAAACATGAATGTAGGCCTCGTCATCATGAACCCAACGCACTTCAAACGGGTTCAAACCGACACTATATGAGGGAGATATTGTGTTCTGTTCGATTTGCCAAACAAACAAAAATGTGTTGACTGTACAATCTGTACAATCCATATAGTTGCTGACATGGCAGGTGTTGATTGGGAAAAGATGACATGGCA
This sequence comes from Picea engelmannii, assembly GCA_009831015.1. NCBI lineage: Eukaryota > Viridiplantae > Streptophyta > Pinopsida > Pinales > Pinaceae > Picea > Picea engelmannii. Next base: position 53,828 of record ML801930.1, on the reverse strand, counting down.
AGAATTTAATTGACAAACGCATGGAAGAATTAGATTTGAACACATGGCATGTTGATGGCAAATTGGGAGGTGCCACATGGCCCAGACATGGGCTGCCACGTGGCACCATGTTAAAGATTGTTTGTTTAAAATTTTGTGGAGTCCACGGGGGTTGAACCATGGAACTTCAACCATATGGCAGAGTCTTGGAAAAGGCCACCCAACCGGTGCACCCATGGGTATTTCTTATTATATATATGTGCAAACTTTTATTTAAGTTGTATATTGTTGTAATTTGGGTGAGGGTCCGAGCTGGGGCTTAGCCCCAACCCTCGTTTTTGTACACCGTTTACATGTGACCACCATATGAAATTTTCACGATTTTAGTTTTCAAATGGTTAGCATGGTATCCCGCCACTTGTCAAACACTCATTCCACCCTGTAACAGAGCCCCAAAATTGCGTTGGGAGGTGGCCATATGTCCCCCCATGTGCCCAACAACACTGCCTTTGGGGGCCCAAAATCCGCTAACGGTGCGACACTTTAGCACCAATCATAGAATGCATGTGGGTGTTGGTTTTAGGCACATGAAACGCCTAGAATATAGGTTAGACACACAAAGGTGTGTTTTGGCGAACCAAAGATAGCAATATTGAAGGGGAAAACTTCTAGGAAGCATATCTTCTTCATTTTTTGGCCAAACCAGGTGTCGAAAAAGCCTAGCTAGGGATTTTTGGATGTTATGGAGCCATTGGAGCCATCTATTTGGCATTTTGAGCACTGTAAAGCACTGATTTTAGCAGTTTGAACAAATAATATAAAATATCCATTGGAAGCTGGACCAGGAGATGTAGCCCAAGAGAGGGGTGAACTCCTTTATCATTTGGTGTGTTATGTGTTTACTATTCACTATTATTTGTTGGTTATTATCTGCATCTTGAATGTGAAAGTTTCTCTAAATTATGTGTTTGCAAATTGATCCTTTTGCCTAACCACACTTAATTAAAAACTTGCAAATATTTCAAAGATACAAGCCTTTTCATTTTCAGATCAAGTTGGTACTAGAGCATAGGGTTTTGAAGGCTTGATTATTTGAAAGTGTTTGTTTTCTAATGCTCACAAGGTTGAATCTCACAAGAAGAGAAGGTCAACCTGTAGAGCCAAGTTCTCAACTATCAAGAAAGAAGGACCATACAATCACCTCAAGCTTCAAGGATGTTAAGCCCTAAATAGTCACTCATTACCCCTTAATTAGGGCATATTATATTAGTAATGTTATTTTATTTATGTCGGCTTTAGTCCATTAGTTGTAATTATACCTCCTAGTCTCCTATATATACCAAGGAGACATTTTCATTTTGAATCATCTTGTAATTGTACATTTATGTGGGCATAAGGAGGTTGCCCCCTCGAAGAATCTTATTATCTAAGTTTCTCTCTTTTCCAAGGCATTGATTGCTTATTCAGAGGTGTTCCTATGCTATATTGATATTTGGTTCTTAACATATGGTATCAGATCTCAAGGTCTTGGGGTTTCGCTGCTACATATGCGACATCTTGGAATTTTCACTATAACTTGTTTTCTACAACGTTTTAGAAGGAATGGCTTGGAGGATAATTAGTAGATGGAGCAAGGTACGTTGGGTTAAAATTTCATCTCCTGAGGCCTTATAATTTCGGAGATACAACCTGTGCAAGATAGGGTTCTGGAATCATCCTGAACTGAGTCATTGCGGAATTTTCGCTAAAAAACAATTTTTGTAACGTTTTAGACCCAAAAATATAGAGGATATTAAAAACAATTAGTAAATTATCTGTGGTAAAAAGCTCATCTTTTGGGTCATCTTAAATTTTTAGATACACCCTGTGGAAGATAGGGTATCTGACTAGTCCTATTGACTAGTCTCAAGAAGGTGTTCCAAGTAAAACAATCATAACTTCTTCCTAGAGTATCCAAATTGAGTGAGACTAGTTTCATTGGATAGTGGACAGTCTATAGTATTTTTGGTACACGTTTCATAATTTTATATCATTTATTTTGTGCGGGGCACGCTATAAAAGTGATATCTCATGGAAAGGCCAAAAATCAGCAAGTTGTGAGGAAGTTACCGTAAATTCCACTTGGCACATCCAATTTTGATCAGACCTATGGCATTGCAGAGAATAAATATTAGAGAACTACAAAAAAGAAATTTTCTTACCCAGAAGGGACGGAGCTTTGGAGATACATCAGAATAAAGATTGTCTAGTAGAACCACCTCAAAATCAAGGTTCGAAAGTGATACTTGGCAAACATGCCACCCAAAAAGGGAACTTCTACACCAAATAAGCCTCCAGAAAATCCTAATTGGACTCTTGATGAAGGTGAAGAAATGCGTAGGGACATAAATGATTTACAAAAGAAGACAGTAGAAAAAGATGAACTACAAGAGATGGAAGCTAATATGGAGACAATAAATACTAAGATGGATGGTTTAAAAGAGGATATCATGGAAGCATTGACAAATTTCGTAATAGAGAGGACACCTAAAAGTGAAAATGTATCGCATGAAATTCATGATGAGAACAAAAGGAAGGTGAATCAAGAATGGATAAACTCTAACTTTGGGTTGAAGACCAACCACATTCCTAAGATCGATATGCGGAAGTTTGATGGCAAGGACCCTATCACATGGATACTTCAGATGGAGCAATTCTTTGATATACATAATGTTCTACATACACAAAAGGTACGAATTGCTTCTTTATATTTAGAACCCAATTAATTTGTATGGTATAGATGGATTTGTTCTCGTAAATCACTCGTCACTTGGACAATTTTCATGGAAGAAATGATAGCACACTATGAGGATACAAGGATCAATACCTTCTTTAGCCAATTGATAAATCTCAAGCAAAAGGGTTCAGTTACAGAGCACATTGAGAACTTCCAAAGATTGAATATAAAGGTAATAGATATTCCAGATCAACACTTGATTAATGTATTCATAGGAACTTTAAGAGATAACATTCAACATGAGGTTTGCCTTTGGGAACCAAAATCATTAGAGAATGAATTTAGGGTGGCAAGAAATGTTGAAAGTAAAAATATGGCTATGGCTACTAGAAGGACCAATCCTAACATCTATAGATAGAATAATGCTCCTTCTTCTAAAACACCTCAACCTACAAGGTTGACACCTCAACAATTGAAGGAAAGAAAAGAAAAAGGTTTATGCTTTAATTGTGACATCAAGTATAGTAAGGTACATAAGTGTGGTGAGAATAAATTATTCTACATAGATTGTGAAGAGGAAGAAGAATAAGAAAATGAATAAGAACCATCTCAAGATGAAAACGTAGAATCAATTTCATTTGAAGAGTTGACTCCCACGATATCATGTAATGCATTGGCCCGAATAAGAACTCCTCAAAACCTCAAGATCAAAGGATATATCAAAAAGAAAAAGGTAATAGTCCTAATTGATTCGGGCAATACTCATAATTTCATTCACTATAAATTAGCCAAAGATCTCAATTGCTTTGTATATCCAGCACCAGAGTTTCAAGTAATGATTGCAGATGGAGGAACTATCAATTGCTCAGGAAAATGCAATAAGATCAATCTTACTAT
>ML801929.1:306505-331452 GCA_009831015.1 Picea engelmannii | reverse complement strand
CTAAATAATATTTAATTATTACATTTAAAATGTATAAATGTGTTTATGGTTGTGGCCATGCATGCCGGTCGTCAACTAGCAACAACCACATTAAGTAAAAAGTGGTTGATATACGCCGATCGGCGCCATTAATTAAAAAAAAATGGAAAATGGCGCCGATCGGCGTATATCAACCACTTTTTACTTAATGTGGTTGTTGCTAGTATATTAATATATTGTAATGTTAAAACTTACGTATTATGACTATACATAATATAATATATTGATATATTGTAATGTTAAAATGGATGTGGAATATATTGTGATGTTAAAATGTATTTGGAATAAGATATATGTTAAGAATGGTCAATGAAAGTGTAGATTACTCTGATTATGAGTATACATAATATATTAATATATTGTAATGTTAAAACGTACGTATTATGACTATACATAATATAATATATTGATATATTGTAATGTTAAAATGGATGTGGAATATATTGTGATGTTAAAATGTATTTGGAATAAGATATATGTTAATGGTACTAGTTAGGTGTAAGTAGACATTATAATGTATGTGTATGTGTTATGTTTATAATATTAACTAGCACAGTCACAAATTCGTGGTTGGTGAACGTCTAAAGGATGGCGCCGGGAAAGAGAAATAGAGGTGGACGGAAGGAGCCGGGAAAGAGAAATAGAGGTGGGAAAGAGAAATAGAGGTGGACGGAAGGAGCCGGGAAAGAGAAATAGAGGTGGACGGAAGGAGTCAGAAGGAGTTGGTCGGAAGGAGGCACTGTGTCCAGTGTGTCCAGAATGTGGCTCCAGAATGTGGCTGGTGAAGGCCAAAGGTTTAGGTTGGCCTAGAAAATGAAACCCTCATACATGTCAATTAGCTAGCCACCATAGTAAATTTTAAATATGATTAAGTAAAAGTAAAAATATAAACATGTAAACTGATGTCTTTATAATATGATTAAGTAAAAGTAAAAATATAAACATGTAAACCTATTAAATGTGCCCATGATCAATAGGTGTACGCCTTTCGGTGTAATAAATTAAATTAGAAAAAAAAGTGAAATTTTTAAAAATAATATATAAAAAATATTTAAACTAATAAATAATAAATAAAAAATAAACCATATAATTATAAAAATTTATAATATAATTACATACATACATTATATTTATATTTTTTGATCTTGCTCTCTGTACGTTAAATTTAGGTTTAAGATGAATCAATGTAAGATGAATCAATGTTGATTTATAGTTAAGTAAAGCATTATGATATTGCATATTATTTTTTATTGATGTTAAATGGGTTATTGATACAAACTATGCACACTGATGTTGATGTTATTGTTAGAATTAATGTTTATATTAGAGATTGGTTTGGATTTTCGCAGAATTTACTGAGCATATATATTTATATGTAAGTGGTTGAGAGATTTGTTTAAGTTTATTATGATGTTAAAGAAATATATGTATGACTGAATAATAAAAATATAAAGTTTTATGTGCAATGATTATCTAATTTGGTAACAGAGCTAGGAGGTGCCCAGGAATAAATATAAGAGAAATGTAGGCATAGGCATAGATTAGAATGGAGTGTGTTGATATGTTTGTGAGTTTTTTTTTTTCCGTTTGTGTTTTGTGAGAAAACCGTTGCCGGAGCCTTTGATATATGCTAGGAGGAAGAGGCATTTTTAAAAACGGAGATCAGCAGAATAGAGCCGTCGTTTTCCTCGAAGACTGCAACCATCGTCGTCGTTGTCCAAGAGAGAAGACTCAGAGTGTTTTCTTTGGTTGCTAAAGCCTATTATCATTTACAGCGAAAACGTGATTTGGATCTCGATTTAGAACTCCTCACTGTCTGCATATGAATCGCGTGGTGAGATTCAATTCATGCTTTCTCAATGTATTGGAAGCTACCGCGGACTATTCAGACGAGCTTAGAGAGACTAGTCGACTGACCCATCATAGTTTAACTGTCCTGGGAAGTTGTTCGACCAATTGTAGCATGCGCTCTTGTTCGAGAGAGGAGAACAAATGTAAAATATGGTTCAGATCCGACATTTGTAATGGATGCCACCCAAGATCTTGTTGAAATGAAGAATGTTTTCTCCCATAAATGCAACGAGAATCTCGTTTGGATGGCCGGCTGCAAATGACGACCGAGTGATAACAATCCATCAGTGTGTTTTTACTACGAACCTGTTTATGCGCAGGATATCCATCGCTGAAAGCATCTAACTGGCCATGGCCATGTAACAACTGTTGAATTGTGTCAAATTCGTTGTTTTATTGAGTGCAGTTTGAATAATTAAGTCGAAAGGTGTACACCTATTGACAATGGGCAGATTTAAAAGGGGTTTAGTGTTTAATAAGTTTTCTATGGACAGGATTAAATATGGCTGGAATATTCTTAGTAGTCACACAGAATAAATGGCTGTGATTTCAATCATTAACTTTCTAGCTATTATAAAGACATCCGTTTATGTGTTTACTTTTTTACATTTACCTAATCATATTTAAAAATTACTTTGATAGCTAAAATTAAAATATTAATACCAAATAAATGAAGTGCAACAGTTTATTTGTTAATCAACAATAAAATTTAATATATTCTTTTAAAAATTCGTTTCATCTTATCAACCTTTCAACGTTAACCAGCAACTATTTAGCTGATATACTAGTTTTATATTAGTCTGTTAATTAATGCAAATATATTTAGCAATGGAGAACCAATCATATAAATAGTAACTTAACTTTAATCTGGTGGTTCTTGTTGTATGTTGTGCCACAAGAATAAATCATTGGCTTGGTTATGACTACATTATGTTACGACATTACGACCTATCGTTCTTGGAGGATGTGGTGACCCAAGAACAACGGGTATTGGTTATGTGTACAACCTATGTTTTTGTGTGATTGGTTATGTGTACAACCTGTGTTTTTGTGTGAAAGAGGTCAAGTCACATGTCAAGTTCAAGTTGTATGACTGAATTATGGTATAAACAATATTTGTTTTTGTTTTTCTAGATAATTGACTAATACAACTATAAACCATGTACTTCTATAAATGGAAGTAAGAATAATATCTTCAATGAATATCGTATTAGCTCGAATGAATGGGTGAGAAAGATTAGAAGTAGAGCAAGATGTTGATGAAGACAAGATCATCCATTGATTAGACTACAAAAATATTATTATTATTATATGATTTAAGTATTGTTATTTTTTATGTAAGAATTAAGGGAGGGTGTTAGAATTAATGCTCACATTAGAGATTGGTTTAGATTTGTTAGATCTAGTTAGTTATGAGAGATCTTCTCCAACTATCAAATCCTATTTATGTGTGTGTTTGAGAGATTTCCTCATAAATTTGTTATTATGTTGAGGAAAACCTCATGTATAAATATATGTGTGATTGAATAATAAAAATAAAGAATTTTGTGTGCAATGATTATCTAATTTGTATACTCACATATTTCTATAAGGGTGAATCCATGAAAGTGTATCCCACTTTTTATTGACAAGTGGTCATGAAAATTTAATATTTTATATATTTTTAAAAATGAAACTCTTGACACTCAAATTTTTGTTGTCTAAGTAAAATATATTATCTTAAACATATCATTTCATGTTGTCTTTTAATTATATGATTTTTCTTGCAAATTTCCAAAAAAAAAAAAAAGTGACTTTTGTTTATAAAAATTATTTTAAATATATAATTTAAAAAGATTAGAAGAGCATGTTATCTACACAATGTGACTTTTGTTTATAAAAATTATTTTAAATATGTAATTCAAAAAGATTAGAAAAGCATGTTATATACACAATGTAGTCTATTCCATGTATTTTCAATTTCTTTTTGAAAAATTATATATATTTTTAATATTTTCAACTAAATAACTAATATTTGAATTGTATTTTGTACATTTTTATCTTTGTACCAAATTGTTTTCTCATGTTTTCTTAAAATAATAATAAATAAACACCCTTTTGAATAGTTAATATCTAGTATCTCAAATAGTTCTTATTATTTATTGATTCTTAGTTAATATCTGATATCTCAAATAGTTCTTATTATTTATTGATCCTTGGTGCCTTCACCATTGAAAACATAATTGTGTCTTAGAACAAAATAAATTAAAAATATACTATGAACCCTCTCTATGGCAAAGATCCATTCACACTCTGACTAAAATAGAGATAGCATGTGGAAAACTCTAGAGAATTGGAGACACTTATGACAATCATATTTTAAATAAATTCTAGCATATCTTCTTAGGATTCCTCTTATGGAAAATTCAAAAGGAATGCATTCGTAGAATTTTCAAAGAGAAGCACCGTAGCACTAAAGATACATGGCTCAACAATTAAGAAAACATTTGAGAATCTATCAACTCTTCTTCTTGGCTAGAGGATGCTAAAAACATCATAGGCAATGAGAAAGTTATCTTCCAATAGAGATAGTTTGAGGAAGGCACTCTCTTTTGTTGGGCATAATCACAATGGGAAGGATCTCTCTCCTGAATCATGGGACATACCCCCCCAAGGGGTTCGTCAAGTTGAATTTTGATGGTGATACTAAGGGAAACCCGATGCTAGTTGAGGTAGGGAGGGATTTTTTGGATGATAAAAGCACCATCCTCTTCATATTTTTCATCCATTTAGGAAAAATCACAAACAATGTTGTAGAACACGATGATCTAGTAAGGGGCTTAAATATAGTAATCCAGTTGGGGTTCCAAAACACTGTTGTGGATAGGGGATCTAAAATATTCATCTAATCTCTTTACAAAATCATGTGTGGTACTAGTGCAGATAAAGTTTTACAAAATTTAGTACCTCTCCAAAAGATTAAATTAAAAGTCTCCTCTCTTCTAGACTCCATCTCTACCATGACCCCCTGACACTTCAACACAAAATCTAATGGTTTTGCAAACTAGCTAGAAAATGAAGGGTTAAGGATGAACAATCAAGATTTGTTTTCCCCTTGGGGGTCCATGAAGGCTAATCAACTTCAAGTAGACTTCCCAAGGATAAATAAGAATGATAAAAACTCCCTAAATCGAGTGTCAAGAATAGGAGAGAGGGCCTCTCCCACATGGTTGAGAGAGGCCATGATGAACATCTTCGATGTTATGTGGACTATATTTCTCTAGTACAAATGGTTTTACGGCTAGAATGGATAATTTCGATGGAAATTGTGTGAATGATGAGGGCGAAGTAACAACTGGAATTTCAATCATGGAATGAACTAGGAAGGGAGTTATTATATATTGTGTTGGAGTTGGACAAGAAAAACAGGAAACTCAGGTTATAGCTCTAGCCTGCTTTAGATTTGGCGGAATTGAGCTCAATTTATGGATTTGGAGGTAAGTTTTGCATCCCCCAGTTAGTAATTTTTTTCATGTTTTTATAATCTAGGCTTCATTTTGGCTTGTCAATTTTCTAAGGGTTGGCCTGGTGAATCTTTTGAAATTGTAGGGTGACATGGGTGGTTTTTGGGAGGAGAACACTACTACCTCTCTATCTTGAATATAATTTCATCATATTCTCTCTCATTTCTAATTCCCTACTCTCAAGCTAGTTCTTTCTTTGGCCCTTGGAATTACCTTTCCCATTGGTTTCATAAGTCTTTGGCCTTTCCTCAATCGAGGGTGTTCCTTGTTTGGGGTTGTTTCCTTCTCTTTCTCATTATTGGGTGCAAGGTCAACCTTGAAATGGAATCACGAGGTGGTCAAAAGAATAACGAGAAAGTGTTCCTTTATTCTCAAAAGCTTTGTTGGCACAGGGGCAGACCCGGGGTTCAGCTCCAAGAGTGCACCAACAAGCCCTAACTACTAGCCCTTTCGGCAACACCTACAAAGCAGATGTCATCTCACCCGAAGCAGCTATGGCGGGGTTGCAGGACAGAGATGTCTACAACTAAGGGGATATCAAGTGGATCCAATACAAACTCAATACAACATTCATATATCAATTACCAGTTCATACCTACTCCACAGAACTATCTATCAGATCTAACACAGTAATGCAATAATGGTCTACCAAATGACAAAGAACGGAGGAGAAATCACACACAACACAAAATAAATGTGGTTCACCCTATCTCTAGGGCTACATCCACATAATTGTGCTTTATAATATATTAAGATGAAGCATACAGTTCTCATCTGCACTCTTATCTAGCATATCTTTGTTCTTCTCTATATCTCTCCCCTTCCTGCGCACCCAACTACAGGGTTGATCTTCGCACCTAGCTGAAGATCTTACAATCCTAGGAGGCTCTACACTCAACACTTCTCTCTCACACAATAATCCTCACTTGATCACACAACAACAAAGATGACAATAACAACAACAACAACAACAACAACAACAACAACCCATCCCATGTCCTTTAGACCTCCATTTATACATTACAATCACTCACCAACAACCTTAGGCCGAAACCTAGGTGTCAAAACCCTAGATACCAAAACCCTAGGTCAACTTGACCCGTGTTTTCAGGGCTTTGCCAACCTATCTTTCATTCCTTCTCGCACAGTGCTCCAAAGCATCCAACGGTGGCTTTTTCCTCTTGTTGACTTGTCCATGATCCGTCTTTCTTGTTGATCTGTCTTCCTCGATCTCCTTGTCCAATGACTTGCTTCCTTTTACTTCGCTCTGTCTTTTCTGCTCTTTTTCTCACTTCGACCCAATAACAGTCACCGTGTCTTCCGTGCAGTTCACATTTTGTTTTTTCTTCCTTAACCTTTGCTTACTTCTATCACCAAGGGCCAACAAGCCCCCAACACTTACCTGTGACTGGTCCCGAGGCACTCCAGATCTGATCTTTTTGTTTTACTTCAATTCAGACTTCACAGTGTAGCCTTTGCTTTCTTCTCTATGCCTCCTCTCCTTCCTTGTGAAAACTGTCTTTTATGTGTCTGATACCCAGTTTCAACTGCACCTGGTACCTAGACCCTTAGCCTCATGCTATTACCGAGAGTTGTGAAGAAGTTGGTTGTCATAATACAACTTCAGTCGGCTCCCGTTCACAAAACCTTCCTTCCATTCTCCATTAAAAGTATTCAATTGTGTAGCCCCTCCTTCTGTAACAAAGGCAACCTCATATGGCCCAAGCCAATGCGTTCTGAACTTTCCTGGATGCTTCATGAATTTACTGTCATATACCAATACCAAATCACCTTGCTTAAATGCCTTCTTCTTAATGTGTCTGTCATGGTAGGCCTTCTCTCTTTCTTTCTATACTTGCTGATGAAATCCTATAACAAATTTGTCTTCCTCTAGTTCAACCAACTATGCAATCCTCTCTTGAACAACGCCAGTGTCGTCCATATCTGTAAAGGCAACAATTATTAAGCTTGGTACCAAGTATTCCATGGGGGCAACGGCTTCAAGACCATACACCAATTTAAAGGGGGTATGCATTGTTAGCTTCTTCCAAGTGGTTCTATAGGCCCATAATACTGTTGGTACTCTTAAATCCCAGTCATCTCTATTAGCACTGCAAATCTTCCTTAGTGTTGTCTCCAGGATTTTGTTGAATGCTTCAACTATCCCATTTTCTTGTGGATGGTAAGGTGTGCTCTTTTGATGATGAACTGTAAATTCCTTGGTCAAGGCTTCAATGGTGTTATTTATGAAATGTGTGCCTTGATCACTCATAAGGATCTTTGGGCATCCAAACCTGTTTATGATGTCATCGAATATGAAGCGCGCAGTTGTAGTTGCACTACATTCCTTAACTACTCTTGCTTCAACCCATCTAGTCAAGTATTCTATCGTAGTAATGATGTACCTTGCTCATGTGTGCTTCCCTGGTGGGTTTATATGTCCTACGAAGTCAATGGACCATTTCTCAAATGCTTGTAGGGTCAGCTGTGGTGTTAATGACATTTCATCTCTTCTAGACGGTTTCCCAACTCTTTGGCATACATCGCAAGCTCTCTAATAGTATTTAGCATCTCTGTGTAAGGTAGGCCACCAAAGGCTAGCTCTAAGAACCTTCTGTGCAGTGGTTTACCCTGTGTAGTGTCCTTCTGTGATGCCTTCATGAGATTCTGCGAGGATCAATGATCGCTCTGCCTCCATAACACACCTTCTCAATACCTCTTCAGGTCCCATTTTGTATAGCAATCCAGATATAAGTGAAAAGTCTGTAGCACACACTACTAGTTGTTTCTTCTGGGGAATTGTATACTCGCTAGGTGCCATTCCTGTTGATAGGAACTGGACTATCTCTGCGAAGTGATCATCAATTTTTCTAATGGCTAATAATTGTGCGTCCGAGAGTGCATCCTCCAAACTGGTCGGCTCTTCTCCGTGTTCCAACCTTGACAAGTGGTCAGGACCTTTGTTCATTCTTCCTGGCTTAACTACGATCTCAAAGTCATATTCCTGAAATAGAAAAATCCATCTGCATATTCTCTCCCCCAACACTGGCTTGTTGACTAGGTATTTCAATGAAGAGTGATCAGTAAACATTTTAAAGTGTCCTCCCAACAAGTAGTGGTGAAATTTCTGCAATGCATACACCATGGCTAACCCTTCTCTTTCAGTGGCGGTGTAGTTGATATCTATTGTTGATAGCTTCCTGCTAGCAAAGGATAACGGGTGGTCGATGTCTCATGTTCCTGGTTTTTATAAAACAGCTCCTAATGCAATAGAAGATGCATTGACATGCACATGAAACTCCTTACTCCAATCTAGAAAAACCAGAATAGGCACAGTAACCATTTTTTGTTTCAGTGTGTCGAAGCTCTGTTGGCATTCTTCTGTCCAGTGAAATTGACAGTCTTTCTTCAAAATCTTATCCATGGGTGTTGTAATTTGGGCATATCCTTTAATGAACTTCCTATAATATCTTTTATGTCCCAGCACAGTGCACAGCTATTTGACTGAAGTAGGAGGGGGTAGATCAACTATGATGGAAATTTTAGATGGATCTACTAGCAATCCCTGCTTGCATGCAATATGACCTAACAACACTCCAAATGGTGAAAAGAAAATGCACTTCTTCAGGTTTAAGGAAATCTGACACTACCTGCACTTTTCCAACATTAGCCTTAGACATTCAATATGATTTTTCAATAAACTAAAAACAGTCCAATCATCAAAATTTGCTTCTAGAAATTTATGCAGAAACTCTTTGAATGCTTCGAATACCACCCTGGAAAACATGGTTGGTGCATTCTTCAATCCAAATGACATTACTGTATATTGGTAGAATCCCCATTCTGTGGCAAAGGTAGTCTTATGGCGATCTTCCTTGGCAATCCCGATCTGATGGTATCCTGAAAATACATCTGCAAAAGAATATACTTCCTGACCTCCTACATTATATAAAACTTCATTAGTAAATGGCGTAGGGAAGGGGTCATGCAAATAGGCATCATTCAGCTTCCTAAGGTCTATGCAGATCCTGATCTCTCCTGTCTTCTTGTCTTGTACCACCATAGGGCTAATCCACTCTGACTCTTCAACAATTTATATAATCTCTGCTTCTAGCATTATATCGAGCTCAATCTTTACTTTCTCCTTACATTTAGGGTTCAATCTGTAGGATCTCTACTTGACTAGTCTTGCATCTGGTTTCAAAGGGATCCTCATTTCTCCCATAGGCCCTTTAATGCCCTTCATATCAGTGAACTTGGTCGGAAACAAGTCCTGATATTCATGTAGTAATTCGATGATCTTGTCAATAGTGGCATCATCCCAGTAATCTCCAACATTTGCAAGCTTTGGTGTCTGCTCTGTTCCAATATTGACTTTATTGATCTTGATCGATTGTCCAATAAATGATAGCTCAACTCCTGGTCCTTCCACATCTCTCTGGCCTTCTGTTTCTTCAATGTTCACCTTCCTAGGATGATGCAGGAGCATCTCTCCATGTCAGCCAACCAGCCAGCCAACCACGCCAGCGAATTCAAATCGTGTATTAAAGATAGGCACAACCTCATCTAAATTTGAATTCAATGTAATTTAAATGTTTAAGCTGTTGAGCTGGGAAGTTGTGCCTTTGTGCCGACATAGAGTAGATCGACCTTTAATGTGTGTAATGGCTGAGATCTAGATCTGATTCTGGACTAGACAGCCCATTCAATGTAATTGAATAGGGTAGGTAGGTTTGGAAGGAAGCGCTCGAAGAGCCCCCTCAGGTAAAAGAGATTTCATATCTCATTTTGAGTTAGTGAAGAGTGAAGTTAGATGAGAGGTTGAGACGAGCTAGAGAGAGCTCGAGAACACTTTGTAAATACAGGCATTTGTCATTTTAATACAAAGAAGCAGTTTTTCCTGCATGTCATTCTGTGTTATGTGGATGTTTGTGTGTGTTCCATTGTATGTTGTAGATGTATGTTAGGCATTTGCAGGAGTTCTTGATCTCTAGGGTTGAAGGTCTTTGAGGCTTCACACCAGGAGGGTGTGACAGAACGCTGCGGGTTCTGAGAGTCGTGCACAGAGGATGCATTTCTGAACTCTGTGGAGTCAGACAAAGATGTGCTGCAGCACAAGAGTTGGAATCATCAACTCAGGAGAAGACCTCAAGGTTGTTGAATACCTTGGAGGCAAGGCTGTGTATGAGAGACACAGTTGCAGACAGAATTCTGCTGTGAATTTTGTAGAGCTCTGCCAAGTGGGTATTGAGCAAGTGCAAGGAGTGCACAGAGGAAGAACTCTGTTGTGAGTTCAGAAGGAAGAAGAATCACTGAGGATTCTGAGAGCTCTGCCAGGTGGGCATTGAGCGAGTGCATAGGTGCACAGGGGAAGAAGACAAAACTGCTAAACGTTCTATGAAAGGGAAACTCTGCCAGGTGGGCATTGAGACTGTGTGCAGGTAGGAATGAGAGAAGAGAACTCTTTGAGTTCTAGAGATGGAAGAAGAATCCACTGAGGGATGTTCACTGGGTTGTTGAACACCCAGAAAGACTCAGCAAGAGGTTGCTTGAGCAGGAATCCAGGAAGGCATTATATTCTCCATCTGTGGAAGAAGGAGGAAACCAAAATCCCTCAAGGGGTCTGAGCGGTCGTAGAAGCTTAGAAGAGATAGCACCAGCGTGTGCATGAGGAGATTCTGCAAGGAGTGCAGAAGTTGAAGAATCCTCCAGGGATTCGAAGACAGAAAGCTCAGAAGGATTCAACGTTGTATATGAACAACGAAGTTCAAGGTGAAGGAGTTAGCAGAGAGAGAAGAGAAGCAAAGGTCGAGGCCTTTAGGAATTGGAAATTCTCCCAAGATTGGGAAGAAAGTGCATAAGCTCAAGAGGGAGCTCAGCAGCTTTCAGATCTGGGAGGAAAATTGCCGTCAGCCGTCAGATTTGGCGAAGAAGAGAGGAGGTTATGACTGGGTTTCCAGGGTGTAAGCCCAGGATATTGTGGACTGTTGGAAGTTCACATAGAATTGTCGTTAGCCATTGGATCGGAAGAAGATGATCAGAGTTTAGCCTTTGGAGGAGCGCAGGGAAGGAGAACGGATCTGATCCGTTAGATCTGGGTAGATACCCGACAGTCGTTAGATCTGTAGGAGTTGCGAGGGAGTTAAGTCCTCGTGAACAAGAGGAGAAATCCTGACAAGAGTTGGAGCCATCAGGATATCGACACTATGGAAATCGGGATTCTCGAGGGAAAGAAAATCGAGACATCACAAGTCTCGAAATACCGGAGCGATCTGGACCGTCCGTTAGCGAAGACACGTGGTGGAGATCGAGCGCCCGTCAGTACTTTGGCGCATCGGGAAATCGACATTCTCGTGGATAGGAGATCGAGGAAATCCAGGTTGAAAAACCCAACATAATCTGAGCTGTCCGTTCAGGAGGACAGGTGTCAGAAATCTGCATTGAGTCAAGATGTTTGGCATTGGGAAATCGGAGTTCCTGAGTTCGAAGGAGTTGGGACATTGAAAGTCTCAAAATCCCAGAGGGATCAGGACCATCCATCTGGAGGGGACGCGTGGAAGAAATCGGCTCCATCGGGGAAAGGCCGACAGGAAGTTGTCTATCAGTGTTTGAATCATCGGGATATCGAGGATCCCGGTGACAAGGCGTTTGTGCATTTTGGAATCGCGAAATGCGATACCACGATGAGTGGGAGCCAGCTGTCAACACATCAGAGAAGGGGGGAAAGCGCCATCATGAGGAGCCAGTTGTCAGCATAGCGGGAAGTCGGGATTCGAGGAATCGAGAATCCTGTGAGAAAATGCTTTTTGACATTTGAAACCCCGTAGCCCCGACGGGGGACAGGACTATGGTCACGGGGACAAGGATCATATTGGCCAGGAGCTAGCTAGGAGAGCTAACGCCCAAAGGGCACGTCGGGATTCGAGGAATCACGAATCCTGAGGACAATTGCAACTTGACATTGAAAACCCCAAAACCCCGATGAGGATTATGACTGCGGTCATATAAGGGGAGGTCACGTGGACCAGGAGCTTAACCTAGAGGGCTAACGGCAAAAAGAGCTCATCGAGAATTTGAAATCCAAAACCCTGATAGAAGGAAGATAAGGCTATGGTCTTATAAGGACTAGTCACATGGACTAGAGAGCCTAGCCAGGAGGGGCTAAGGCTGGGCAGAGAGCTCATCGGTGATCGGGGAATCGAGAGTATAGAAACTCTCGACAACAGGAAGCAAAAAACCCCAAACCCCGATACTCAGTTGGGTACAACCACGGTTAGGTGCAGAAGGCCGTGAGGGTGAAGAAAGGACCCGTGGATCAGGTTTTTGAAGAGAGATTCCACAGAGGAATCCAAAGAGCCACTCCGGCTCAAAAAGTGAACTTTGAACGATCCTTAAAGACTGGGAGGTCAGGTGCAGAGACCCTGCGGGGTATGTAGGAATGTCGCGCCATCAAGAAGGTATCAGAGCTTGTCTCTGTTTGTATACTTTAGACAGAGGGAGAAGAAGGGGATAAGAAAGCACTCTGATACACACATCAAGTGGTATCAGAGCTTGAATCTTACTTGTATATTTTAGGCAGGAAGAGGTAGGAAGAGGAAGAGAATACTCTGATACACGTCAAGGGGTATCAGAGCAAGAAATTCATCTGTATATTTCAGGTGAAAGAAGACAAAGTTACTGAGGACTCTATAAGGATTGATTGCAGGTAGGCAACAATCAAGTAGATAGTCGGCAGGACTGCAGGATGAGGCTGGTAGAACTCTTAGTGCGGAGTGACAACAATAGGGTTGCTAGGAGAGAAGACAGAGACATCACCATGGTTACTGATGACTATAGGCATGCTGGGAGGAAAAGCCAAGCATAGAAGCTTGATGAATTAAGGGAAGATATAGAAAATCTTGCATTGAAGATGCAACAGAAATCCAAACCGAGACGGGTGTATGAATGGCCCATGAAAGAAGCCAAAAGAAAAATGGTCAGTCAGGAAGTTGATGGTCAGAAGAAAACAGAGGCTATTAACAGGACGGTTGAGGTATGTAAACCAGAGACTGGGAGAGGTCTTGATGATTTTGAAAATGAATTGGGATCAGCTGAGGATCTCAAGAACTGTCAGGAGGGCAGAGAAGAAATTCCAAATTGCTAGGAGGGTAATGAATTGAGATCACTGCAGGGTCTCACAGATTGTCAGGAGGACAGCCAGGGACTTTCACATTTCCAGCTGGGCAATGGTATGAGGTCATTGCAGGATCTCGAAGACTGCCAGGTGGGCAGCAGAAGCATCTCAGATTTCCAAGTGGGCAGAGATGAGAATGCGGGACTAGCTGAAAGTATCATGGACTCGGAGGTGAGTTCAATTTAGCAAGGAGTGCTGATGAAGATGGGATTAGTTGATCTCATAGTCTGCCAGGAGGGCAGCAGAGACATCCCATATTTCCAGGTGGGCAGGGATGAGCAGGTGAATTTGGATCAGCCCAAGGAGCTGACCGAGCAGATGAGACTGTCTGAGGGTCTCATAAATTCAGAGATGGATTTAGATCAGCAGGTGCAACTGACAAAAGAGGAGGAATATTAGGATGATATTCTAATGATTGGGGGAATTGGAGTATTCCTACCATGTGCCCAGGAGGAGGCATAAATTTGTGTTGCAGAAGCGGCAACAACAGAAAAGTCAGTTGAGACCGTCAAGGAGGAATTGGAGCAGACTTTGGAATCTTCCCAAGAAGGAGTAGGAGAAGAGAGTGAGCATTCTGAGGAATGGCTCAATGACTTCAGCCAAGAAGCTGAGGAAGCTATAGCATTGAAGCTGACAACAGAAGATAAAGTTATCACTCCATGGGAGATGGAGCTAGAGATACTGGAGGATTGGCTGAACAATCCAGAGCCAGCAAGAGAACTGACAGAAGTTGAGCTGTCAGAGAAGGTGACTGAACAAAAATTTAGTCAAAGGGAGACTGCAGAGCTGAAGTCTGCAACAGAGTGGAAACTTGAGGCCACAGATGAATATGAAGAGGATGACATTGGAGATCCTGAGCATCTTCCCATGTGCCAAAAATTTTTGCAGCTGAGGAGACTGCAAGAACAGGGCCAGCCATTGGAGTAGCTGGATGCAGTGATCAAGGAGCTAATGGAGCTAATGTTGAGGTCAATAGAGACTGCCAGCGAGGAGCATATGAGTAGAAGGAAGGAAGCAGCAATAACAGCAGCAGTAGCAGCAGTGCAGAAGCAACAACAGGAAGATGGAGCAGATGAACAACTCCAGATATTTGTTTGGGATCTAGGAGGATTTCCAACAGCTGAGAGGGGAAGCGCATAAGAAGGAGCTCATGATTTTGCAGCTGAGGAGTTTGATGCAGGACCATCTCTCCACGTCATCCAGCCATCTAGCCAACCACGCCAGTGAATTCAAATCGTGTAGTAAAGAGAGGCGCAGCCTCATCTAAATTTGAATTCAATGTAATTTAAATGTTTAAGCTGTTGAGCTGGGAAGCCGTGCCTTTGTGCAAGCGTAGAGTAGATCGGCCTTTAATGTGTGTAATGGCTGAGATCTAGATCCGATTTTGGACTAGACAGCCCATTCAATGTAATTGAATAGGGTAGGTAGGTTTGGAGGGAAGCGCTCAAAGAGCCCCCTCAGGTAAAAGAGATTTCAGATCTCATTTTGATTTAGTGAAGAGTGAAGTTAGATGAGAGGTTGAGACGAGCCAGAGAGAGCTCGAGAACACTTTGTAAATACAGGCATTTGCCATTTTAATACAAAGAAGTAGTTTTTCCTGCATGTCATTTTGTGTTATGTGGATGTCTGTGTGTGTTCCATTGTATGTTGTAGATGCATGTTAGGCATTTGCAGGAGTTCTTGATCTCTAGGGTTGAAGGTCTTTGAGGCTTCACACCAGGAGGGTGTGACAGAACACTGCGGGTTCTAAGAGCCGTGCACAGAGGATGCATTTCTGAACTCTACGGAGTCAGACAAAGACATGTTGCGGCATAGAAGCTGGAATCATCAACTCAGGAGAAGACCTCAAGGTTGTTGAATACCTTGGAGGCAAGGCTGTGTATGAGAGACACAGTTGCAGACAGAATTCTGCTGTGAATTCTGTAGAGCTCTGCCAAGTGGGCATTGAGCAGGTGGAAGGAGTGCACAGAGGAAGAACTCTGTTGTGAGTTCAGAAGGAAGCAGAATCACTGAGGATTCTGAGAGCTCTGCTAGGTGGGCATTGAGCGACTGCATAGGTGCATAGGGGAAGAAGATAGAACTGCTGAATATTCTGTGAAAGGGAAACTCTGCCAGGTGGGAATTGAGACTGTGTGCAGGTAGACACGGGAGAAGAGAACTCTTTGAGTTATAGTGCTGGAGGAAAAATCCACTGAGGGATATTCATTGGGTTTCTGAACACCCAGAAAGACTCAACAAGAGGTTGCTTGAGCGAGAAGCGAGGAAGGCATTATATTCTCCATCTGTGGAAGAAGGAGGAA
This sequence comes from Picea engelmannii, assembly GCA_009831015.1. Lineage (NCBI taxonomy): Eukaryota > Viridiplantae > Streptophyta > Pinopsida > Pinales > Pinaceae > Picea > Picea engelmannii. The sequence continues at coordinate 315,586 of ML801929.1, read as the reverse complement.
ACCAAAATCCCTCAAGGGGTCTGAGCGGTCGTAGAAGATCAGAAGAGATAGCACCAGCATGTGCATGAGGAGATTCTGCAAGGAGTGCATAAGTTGAAGAATCCTCCATGGATTCGAAGACAAAAAGATTAGAAGGAGTCAGCGTTGTATACGCGCAGCGATGTTCAAGGTGAAGGAGTTCACAGAGAGAGAAGAGAAGCAAAGGTCGAGGCCTTTGGGAATTGGAAATTCTCCCAAGATTGGGAAGAAAGTGCATAAGCTCAGGAGAGAGCTCAGCAGTAGTTAGATCTGGGAGGAAAATCGCCGTCAGCTGTCAGATTTGGTGAAGAAGCGAGGAGGTTACGACTGGGTTTCCAGGGTGCAAGCCCAGAAGATTGTGGACCGTTGGATGTTCACACATAATCGCCGTCTGTCGTTGGATCAGAAGAAGATGATCAGAGTTTAGCCTCTGGAGGAGTGCAGGTAAGGAGAACGGATCTGATTTGTTAGATCTGGGCAGATACCCGACAGCCGTCGGATCTGCAGGAGTTGCGAGGGAGTTAAGTCCTTGTGAACAGGAGGAGAAATACCGGCAAGAGGTGAAGCCATCGGGATATCGACACTCGGGAAATCAGGATTCTCGAGGGAAAGAAAATTGAGACATCACAAGTCTCGAAATACCAGAGCGATCTGGACCGTCCGTTAGTGGAGACACATGGAGGAGATCGAGCGCCCGTCGGTACTTTGGCACATCGAGAAATTGACATTCCCGTGGACAAGAGATTGAGGAAATCCAGGTTGAAAAACCCAACATAATCTGAGCCGTCTGTTCAGGAGGACAGGTGTCAGAAATCCACATTGAGTCAAGATATTCGGCATCGGGAAATCGGAGTTCCTGAGGTCGAAGGAGTTGGGACATCGAAAGTCTCGAAATCTCGGAGGAATCGGGACCGTCCATCTGGAGGGGATGCGTGGAAGAAATCAACGCCATCGGGGAAAGGCCGACAGGAAGTTGTCTATCGGTGTTTGAGTCATCGGGATATCGGGGATCCCGGTGACAAGGTGTTTGTAGATTTTGGAATCGCAAAACGTGATACCCCGATGAGTGGGAGCCAGCTGTCAGCACATCAGAGAAGGGGGGAAAGCGCCATCATGAGGAGCCAGTTGTCAGCATAGCGGGAAGTTGGGATTCGAGGAATCGGGATTCCCGTGAGAAAATTCTTTTTGACATTTGAAACCCCGTAGCCCCGACGGGGGACAGGACTATGGTCACGGGGACAATGGTCATAGTGGCCAGGAGCTAGCTAGGAGAGCTAACGCGCAAAGGGCGCGTCGGGATTCGAGGAATCGCAAGTCTTGAGGACGATTGCAACCTGACATTGAAAACCCCGAAACCCCGATGAGGATTATGACTGCGGTCATATAAGGGGAGGTCACGTGGACCAGGAGCTTAGCCTGGAGGGCTAACGGGAAAAAGAGCTCATCGGGAATTTGAAATCCAAAACCCCAATAGAAGGAAGATAAGGTTGCGGTCTTATAAGGACTAGTCACATGGAATAGAGAGCCTAGCCAGGAGGGGCTAAGGCCAGGCAGAGACCTCATCGGTGATCGGGGAATCAAGAGTACAGAAACTCTCGATAGCAGGAAGCACAAAACCCTGAACCCCGATACTGAGTTGGGTACAACCACGGTTAGGTGCAGAAGGCCGTGAGGGTGAAGAAAGGACCTGTGGATCAGGTTTTTGAAGAGAGATTCCACGGAGAAATCCAAAGAGCTGCTCTGGCTCAAAAGGTGAACTTTGAATGATCCTTAAAGACTGGGAGGTCAGGCGCAGAGACATTGTAGGGTATGTAGGAATGTCGCACCATCATAGGATCATCGTCTTCATCAGCGTTGATGTTGTAACAACCTTGCAGTTTCTGAAGAGGCACAGTCCATTCATCCTCTTCTTTCTCTAGAGGGAGGCTAGGTGCCTCCTCAAATACTTTTGTTCTTACAGTCTGTAATGCTTGATCTACTATAGGATATTGACTTTCAAACAAAAGGGTGGTGAAATTTTTTTGAGTCATACCTTCCCACTCTACAGTGATGAGGTGCAGCTCTACTTGAAGGTACCAGTTGATAGGGATAGTGTCTAGCATGTTTATGAATTTGTGCACCCACTTCTCTTGAGGAATGGATCTCCAAGCTTCCTCGCAACTTCGCACATGGTCCTTTGGGCAACTTCGACCTGTGTACCTAACTTCGCAGCCTTCGACTTGTGTTGAGAACTGTGCGGTCATGAGGGTTTGACATTGTACCCATTATGTAATGTTGTTTTTATGCATCCCCCGCCATCTTGCTGGTGTGGCTTTCAAGGCCTCATCCATTGCCAACAAGAGTTGTTGTGTTGGTACACTTTCTTCAAAGTCCGATAAGAAGGTTTCTAACGGATTCATACCATCAAAGGTGGGTAAGTTACTTAATATTGTTCTAATCCAGCGTACTTCACTGGTTAATATAGCACATATCCTTGTAGATACTTCACACATTTTGTTCTTCCAGTTCTCCAGTGCTTCTTCTGAGTCTGATGAACATGTGTTGTCACTTCGCCAACTTAGATTTCCATCCGTCGTAGGATTAATGTAATCTTGTTGTCTGGTTGTTAATTTGTATATGGTTTCCAGTTCGTATACACGGTCTTCTTCTCTGATGGCCTCAACGTATCGCAGAACCTCATCGTGATATAACAATGCAATGACCCTAAATCCATCTCCTTCAAACGTCATTTTTCTTTTCTTTAAATTGACCACAGTGGAGTTATTGAAAGCCCAATCAATTCCTAACAGCGCAGGATAAGGACAACTATCATCAACTATCTCAATTAACTCAAAGTCTACAAATGCCCGTACTCCGTCGATGTCCATAGGGACATGTTCCAATATTCCAAAGGGTCTTACTTCCTGTTGATTAGCCATCCTAAGCCTAATAGGGGAATATATCAACTTAGGTTTTCCCATCAGTGCTCAGGTTTTCTTCTTCATGACATTGACCTCCGACCCTAAGTCGAGGACCACATAGTCTATATCATATTCTCTAATCTGAGCATTCAAGTGTAGTTCCTTGTTTGTCCTTCTCTTCTTGGATAGTTGATGTACTTATTTATTAAGTAAAAGATCTACCCTTCCTATCTCATACTGTCTGACCAAATTTTGCAGTTCTTGTATATATTTCTCATCTTTAATCAACTCTATAAATGTATACAAGAAGTTGACAAGTTTACTTGCCTCTTTTCCATCTCCTGGCAAAGAAGACTGATCAAATGCTAGAGGCATTCCACATTCTCTGACTTCTGGTCGTGTCTTTGATGAAGAACCTCGGTCTCCCCTAAATTCTCTTCTTGCCTCCTCGAACATTTGTTTTTCTTTCTTTGCATCAAAAGTTTTTGTCTTCTCTGTAGCTTTATTGATTCCCAATTCTTCTGTAGTCTTTCCTTGGGTCATTATGTCATCTCCTATAAAAGCGCCTCATCGAGTGATAAAAACAACTATGTGGTATTCTCCGTGACGTTCGGTTTTGATCAATTGTATCTATGGGTTCTGCTGAGGTCCCTATTTCTCTTGAAGTTTAGCCAGCAATGCTTGACATTCCTCGATGACATTCTCAAAAGAGATGCAATAGCTGCAAGTGGTACAAGGGTTCTGACAGACCCTTGCCAAGTGTTCAGGCTATGCGTAGTTATAACATATTATCTATCCTCGACCTCGACCCATACCTCCTCCTCTTTCTCTTCCTTAGAATCCACCATGAGGGTTGAAGTTTCCTCTCCCAGGGGAGTTATACTGCGTAGTGTTTCCTTCTTGTTGTATTTCACCTTGAATCTTGTATATATCCCTTGACATTTCATGCATGAGATCCTAAGCCCTACAATCCCTATCGTCATGTCCCACGGACTTACAGAATGTGCAATACAAATTTGTGGGTGTCTGAACATATTTTTGCATGTAGTAACACTCACCGGGGCGATGTTTGTTTTTGCATACCTCGCACCAGGGTAGGGCAACTTGTTTCAAGGGGCTCAAAACTCCAGAGGCCAAGTATTCATGGAATAGGAGACATTGTTCCTTTTCATGGCCTTCTGAACTGCATATGACACACCAGATGTCTTCTCTTTTATCTTTTCCTTTGTCTTTCTTCATATCTTCGACCTACAGAGACAAATTAGTTAGCTGACTCAATATTTGACTCATACCTGAGCTGGATTATCCCATAGGGTTTGATTCTAGATTCATGGCGATCTCCAGTGCCTCAGCCTACAAAGAAATCTTTTGTTGCATCAGAGGAAATATGAAGTGTGGTAAGAGGGAAACAATGAACCATTCCTTGTTTTGCTCATATTGGATTTGAAAACTCAGATGGTCTGTCAAGGTCTTTAATCTCTTATCAAAATCCCATACCGGTTCATCTATTCTCTGCTTGATTTCCTTCAGTTCTATAATGCACTGCAATTTTGACTTAAGTTTCTTGAATTCAACAATTAGCGAAGTCTTAATGGCATTCAACGGTTTAGGCATAAATCCTTGGACAAATTTCATATACCATCTCAGTGTGCGATCTCTTAGGGTAGTACTAAACTAAGCTCATTTTATAGCTTCATCACTTATATTCTTAATGCTCCACACAGCTTCACAGAGAAACTAGTGTTGTTTAGGGTCTTCAAATCCATCTCCTCTAAAGGTGGGTAACCTCATCTCGTCTTCCATAGATCTCTCTAGGTTTCTGGACTGAGTATGTGGTGGACTACTAGTGACAGTTCTTTGAGAACTTTGGTGACTCTGATTACTCTGATTGCTTAATGTTTTTGAAACAACAATAGGATTAATAGTACTTACTTCGACAGTTGGCGTAATTCCTGAAGCTTCTGGTTCTCCTTGGCGAGGCTCTGCAACTTTCCCTTCCTCTGAATGCTCCTCGTCTGTCAGATCTTTCTCTTCTCCACTGTAGAAACCCTCGTCCCCGTAGTTTTTCTTGAACAAGTTCACGAGAGGAACTTCTTTGAACACTCTCCCACTGTGTGTATGTCCAGCCTCTGTGTCGGTATCGTTGTCTGAATTCTTGAACATTAGCCTTTTTAGATCCGTCTAGCTACTGTATCTTCAAGATGTTCTTCAAATGAAATAGCATCTTGATCCTTAGCTTCAAAAAATGAAATAATTTTCCTTTGGGTCCCTTGAAGAAATATCTCTCGGCTTGGCTAAATGACTCTACTCTGTCAACAACAAACTCGGTGATATACCCTCCAATGGTACTATCAAACCAATGATCTACTGCTCTTGACACGACGTTATCAACTCTCTTGACCTTCTTGATTAGTGCCGACGTCCAAACCATAGGTGGCCTAGATCTGATCTCAAATTGGGTATCTGCTAACCTAGCAAGACACTCATATAGCTCCTGATGGATTCCTCCAAAGAAAATTTCGTGTATATCAGTAAAGATATATCTCTCCAACCAATCTTCTGTATTAAGATTAGGGTTCTTGTTTTGGGCTTCAACAAAGTCCTTTTCTTGGTCTTCTATCCACTTATGAATCTCTATCTTCGATGGAAACCACCTTGATATTCCCTCAAGAAGATTCTAGTCCCAGCAACGGAACCATTTGTTGGCATAGGGGTAGACCTGGGGTTCATCTCCAAAAGCACACCAACAAGCCCTAACTACTGTCCCTTTTGGCAACACTACGAAGCATATGTCATCTCACTCGAAGCAGCTATGGGGGATTTGCAGGACAGAGATGTCTACAACCAAGGGGATATCCAGTGGATCCAATACAAACTCAATACAACATTCATATATCAAGTACCAGTTCAGATCTACTCTGCAGAACTATCTATCAGATCTAACACAATAATGCAATAATGGTCTACCAAATGACAAAGAACAGAGAAACAATCACACACAACATACACAGCACAAAATATACGTGGTTCACCCTCTCTCTAGGGCTACGTCCATAGAACTATGCTTTACAATATATTAAGATGAAGCATACAGTTCTCGTTTGCACTCTTAGCTAGCAAATCTTCTTTTTTCTTCTCTCTATCTCTTCCCTTCCTGCGCACCCAACTGCAGGGTTGATCTTCGCACCCAGCTAAAGATCTTACAATCCCAGAAGGCTCTACACTCAACACTTCTCTCTCACACAATAATCCTCACTTGATCACACAATAAAAAAGATGACAATAACAACAACAACAAAAACCCATCCCGGGTCCTTTAGACCTCTATTTATACATTACAATCACTCATCGATAGCCTTAGGTCGAAACCTAGGTGTCAAAACCCTAGATACCAAAACCCTAGGTCAACTTGACCTGTGTTTTCTGGGCTTCACCAGCCTGTCTTTCCTTCCTTCTTGCGCGGTTCTCCAAAGCATCCAACAGTGGATTTTTCCTCTTATTGAGTTGTCCACGATCCGTCTTTCTTGCGATTTTTCATCCTCGATCTCCTCATCCAATGACTTGCTTCCTTTTACTTTGCTTCGTCTTTTCTGCTCTTTTGCTCACTCCGACCCAGTAATAGTCATTGTGTCTTCTGCACAATTCACATTTTATCTTTCCTTCCTTAACCTTCGCTTACTTCCATCACCAAGGGCCAACAAGCTCGGTCTCTTTCTTGATTTTGGATCCTCCTACATTGTTGGCCCTTCCTTGCGACATGCTCTTGGTGTGTTTTTTTTCTCTATTTCTATCATGGGTGGTGTTCCTCCAACACATCTCTATCTTGAGTGGTTGATCGTTAGTGTCTGGTCTTACTTTGTCTTCAATCATTAAACCTACTGACCTTATATACACTAGGAGGAATACCTACAAAGGTACTCCCATGAATTCTAAAGCCTCCCCTCCCTTCAAGATTCCCAAGAACCTAACCAGGGCCTAACTGGATGTGATGAGGGTTTCCTTAGACTTGTATATTCAATTATTTTTAGGATGCCAAAAGGGATATTAATGACATGGAGCAACTGAAGGTAGATTTTAAAGGTTGTATTCCTAATTCTAGTTATTCTCATAATTGGAACACAAATACTTTTGAACTAACATAATTATATTGGATGAGAAAAACATTTATTGTGCAAGTTTTTGAGGAGAAGGGTAGCTAACAAAAGTCCATACTAGATAGGCTACATGTCATGGATAAAAAAATTGAAGATCTTTGGCCAGGAATATTTAATATTGAAGTTTATGTCAACACTTCTATAGAATTTCAAGGCATTCCTAGGGAGACCATAGACCTATCCCTGGTACATGAGGGCACCCCATCCAATACTATACTGGTGGATGAAGAGACAATGGAGACTAACTACAAGGGAAGCTATTTGAAGAATGAGGATGGGCCTTCAACATAATTTCTCATGTTTATTTTGGTTTCCACAAAGGGGGAGCCTTAGCTATCCACTACATTACCATTTTCGTGTTCATTTTTTTTTGTTGATAGTAGGATAGAAAGTCGGTTATGTCAATTTACAGTTAGTACTAAAGACACAATATATTTTAACACGATGGAAACAATGATATGCAATCACCCATGTGTTCTTGGTTTCCCAGGTGGAAAGCCATAGGGTGTGTTATATGCATTATTTTTTGTATCATACTAATACTAAAACCAACTAGTTTACAAAAACAAACTAATGAAAATTAGATGCCAATGGATGGAAAATTCAATGATGAATCTACTATCATCAAGTCTACCACCTGCCATGGAAGAGATGAATGATTTCATCCACTAGAAGTTTCATTTTCATGAAAACATACAAAAAATAGGGAAGGTTTGTTAACCTTGCAACCCTCGATTGAGGGTTAGACCTTGAACAAGGGTTTATATTGCCTAGATTGAGAGCTTAAGCATTTTTTTAGAGACCCTCGATCAAATTCATATGTTTACTAAGCCCTAAATTATGGTTTTAGGTCTTAAAACCTTGATTAACGATAAGAAAAGACTATTTATACAAAAAAAAAATAGGGAAGGTTTGTTAACCTTTCAACCCTCAATTGAGGGTTAAACCTTGATCAAGGGTTTATATCACCTAGATTGAGATTTTAAACATTGAAACCCTCAATCAAATTTATATGTTTACTTAAACCGTGAATTAGGGTTTTAGGTCCTCAATCGAAGTCCTAAAACCTTGATTAACAATCTACAAAGACCATTTCTACCCTCCTTGTTTGCCAAAAAGTGAGATACATACTAACCCATAACTAAGGGTTGAACCATTGCGATGTATATGCCAAATATATTTGTAATTGTTGCATTGAAGTTAGTAAATTCAACAAATAGATATATTGAGCCTAACCAATTTAATATGTGGCTTAATGTAGCTCTTTTGTTTTGGTTGCACTCAGATACTTCAATAATCTACTTCATTATGGAGGGTTTAAGATAAAAACTAAACAAACACGACGAAGATCCCAAAAAACAACAATTATATGTATGATTCTAGAAAAACAAAATGAAGCCTTGCATGGCAATTGTAATTGTAAAATTTGATAGTGTTTACTTTGCTTGATATATTGTAGCTAAATTAAAAGATAGAAAATATGTTTTTGTTTACATTGTTAGTTGTTAAGGTTCTTGGAAAATTGGTAAAGGATAAGAGATTTGGGAAAAGGGAGTATTTTAAAGATTGATTTGATATTACCACAAGTAATTGGAATAGCATGGATATCCCTATTATTGTGTGGAATGATGTGCATATATATTTCATATCTAGACTATTTTTTTAGAAAATAAGTGAACATAATGATTGAGAAATTTGTCTATGAATATAGATCATATTGATCTTTTCATCTTTAGTTTTTTAAGGTTATAGATCTATTTGTAAAATGATAATTTAAAGAAGATCAAGCATTAAGAATATTCACACCGCAACTAATCAATTATTATGTTTGGAGGAGATATTACTCTCTTGTGGTTGTACCCATTGACATGAGGGTCATGGTGCACTTGATCTTATATGTTACAATGGGTAACTTCTCTTAACCAATGTGACATAGTAATTTTTGTACTGGGAGATATTTATGTCTAGAAACAATTCCAAGGTGCACATGTAAGGAAAATTTGACTTAA
>ML801929.1:271825-300582 GCA_009831015.1 Picea engelmannii | reverse complement strand
TTATTTCTCAAAACTAATCAAACCATTCCAAATAAAACATGGAAATCATATTTTAAAACTATCTTTCTCTATTTTTTTCATATTAAATACACCTTTGAAATTAAATTGATGCAGAGCATCGTACCCCCAGATCCAAATCGATTTTCCAATCTTCTAGAAGGCAAATGCATGGCAAGAGGATGCGATTCTCCTTGAATTTCATGTAAACATTGATAGGGTTTGTTAATTGGTTATTATGAAATTGTTATTTCGAGTGATATGTAGAGATTTTAGGAATATTCGACCGTGGTTCGGATCCGAAATGATCTGGTGTTTGTATCACTGCTTTATTGTAAATGTAAGCCTTTGGGCATTTATAAGGAGAGGCCAGCCACAGGACGAGAGGGCGACCAGGCCCAGAGAGGTCGTGTGTATGTGATTGGAGCTCGAATATAATGAGTAGCATGTATTTTATGTATAAGGTCTGTTTATGTGTGAATTGCATATGGAATATTGTGGAATGAGAATGTAAATCTCTCTTTTAATGCATAAGCCAGAAATCGTGTGTGTGAGATTGAGGCCATGAACCCGTGTTGTAGGTCGGAGATGAGGCACGTATACATCGAAGGAAGGATCCATTAAAACGATATAAAGAAGAGTTGAATCTGTGAGGCATAGTAGAAGCAGTGATAATAGACCATGATTTGAATTCGCCTTGTGAGTACACTTAAGGAGGATTTGATCGTTGATCATTACAGGTCAATGATTTGAATCGATAAAGCGATATCCAATAGAGGTAGACTGGATTGGAATCTTGGTTAATGTGAAGGTTCGATGAGGAATCCTAGAGCCCGGTGGTAGTTCGACAGGTCTTCACAGGAACAAAGCTTTGAGCAACTAAATAGTTTAGTGCTAAGGACGAGTCAACGCTGGAGCTGAGAACAATGAGGTTCAAAACTGCATATGTGGAGTTGGAGAGCACGAGATCGAGGGACGATGGAAAAGTTCATATGAACTTCACAAGGAGAGATTAAATTGAATACTCTGAGATATGATCTAGGGTGCGTTCGGGGAACTTATGTAGTTTTAATTGCTATCATGGACGATGTTTAGTCCATGTGTGGCCCATAACCCACAAGTTCGAAGATTGAACCTATCGAGTTCACTGATATTCGTGACCCTAGATTGGTCTTCATCATAAACAATCTTTTTTGCACTTTTTGCACCTAGTACCTAGATCCCCAATATTTGAAGTTTTAATTTCTCATTATTTTAGCCAATGGAATGTTTATTTAATTTTTAAAAGGCTACAAATATTAAAATTATATGTGGGTGTTTTTTTTCTCTTTTATGTGTTTCTCCTCGTAAGTGAACTTTTCCATGATATATATTAAATAACAATTGAGTTTATGAAGAGAAAGCCATAAAATAAGGAAGAAAGTAATCTCTCTCACACATGAATGAGAAAGGAAGGTGATTTTTAAATCTATAAAATTCAGGGGTGGATAATTCTAGTTTATGTTAATGATGATGATTTATCTTCACAATAACACATATAAAAAAAAAAAAGGTAAAATGTTTAAACTAAACATAAATTTTTTAACATTGATTAAGAAGTATTATTATTAATAAAAAATCTTAAAAGATAAACCAAGTCTCAAACAACATTTAAAGATCAAAACTATGTTAGTTGAGAGAGTCCATATGAGTCTTCTCTGACCTAAGATCATCTGCAGAGCATCCCTATACTATAGAAACAAAATGTAACATACCCAACCACCAATTGGGTTATGCCACCAAACTTTTGAACTCTGATACCAATTTGAAACATCCCCATTATCAAGGACTCAACAACATGCTCTTGTAACGTTCCCAACCTTGAGCTGGAACACACCACGTGGAATTATGAATTCTGATACCATTAAATTAAATAACAAATTATGCATATGAATAGAGTTAAGCAAAAATAATAGCAACATGCATGCAACAATAACAATTCATATATATAGAATTTAACAATAGAGATTCCATGACAGAAAACTCATAATTGCACACATACCATAAATTGAAATAAGCACATGAATGGCACTTATCTCAGGAAATAAACATGAACTACATGGAGACCGGAAGACGTTCCTCCTAGCCTTAGACCACACTACTCATAACTCTCAACAGTGGGTCACCCTCGAGCTGGGGATAAATTCCACTAGGGTAAAGGGTTTATAACCAAGGCTAAGGTATCTTTAACAACATATAAACTCAGACACGGGTTCCTACTTAAACTAACAACCTACAGTCTTTCATTCCCTACATGCCTGTCCCACCCCAGGAAGTGTGCCCCTTCTCTTCTCAACATTCCTTCAGGTGCCCCACTTCCCTTTAGAGGTTTCAACAATGGGTCAGAAAGGAAGTCTCAAAGCCTTGTAGCTACAGTTTGGCACCTTGCGAAATCAATTCCCAGAAGTTCTCTCACCTGGAGAGAATGGTCACAGGCCTAAAACCCGTTTCTTCATGACAACAAAATTCTCATCTGGAGAGAAATGCCTACGGGCTTGAAAACCCACTTCTTCAGTCCTACAGGCCTGGCAACCCACTTCTTAAATTCAATCCTACGGGCCTAACAACCTACTTCTTCAATTCAGTTCTATGGGCTTGACAACTCGCTTCTTCAATCCATCTCCCAAGCTACTAGTACAAGTACAGGTTCCTCGTTATAGTCTAGTACTATAAGGTACGATTCACAACTGCCTCTATGAAGGAATAATCCTCCCCCTCACACTATGTCACCAAATATATATATGCATGTGTCTTTTAAGACAATTAGCACCCAAGGGACTCCCTTGTCTCTATTTTAGTACTTAGGATATATTCATATCCATTACTTTAGATTCAAGGAATACTAATATAATATTACATTGGGACTAATCCCCATGGCTTAGCCCCTTCCTAGACTCTTATCCCCCCCTTTCCCTTTCTAGTGGAGTTTATCCCCCCTACTCATTTGTGGGTCGGTCTGCAACAATGATGTACTTTATTAATAATATGAGTGTTTACATATTACAAAAATAGGCTCACTGACCTTCAACATCTAGGCTCTCCGACCTAATAACCACACAGGCACCCTGGCCCAAAATATCCTAGCTCACCAGCCTATATGTTCATTTACATTTATATGTACAATTGGGGTTTTCCCTAGGGGTATTAAATTCCCCTCCCTCTTATTTATGCACTATCCTTAGTGCAATATATACACATATACAATCAAAACTTTGATAGTTTTCAAAAAGATGTGGATACTCTGCCCACATAGCCTCTTCATGCTCCCAAGTTTCATCCTCAGGACCGTACCAGGTCCATTCGACCTTTTCTAGCCCTATGGCTCGATTCCATAGCTTCTTGATTTTCCGGTCCAATATGCACACTAGATGCACTTGAAAGTCGCCTTCCTTCTTCACTTGAATCACATTCCAATCAATGACATGATTAACATCAGGTACATAATTTTTAAGAAATGATACATGGAATACATATGAATACACATTGATGCAGGTAAAGAAAACATGTATGCTATAGGTCCAATCATTTCTAGGATTTCAAATGGCCCACAATAAGAACACATGGTCACCCACTTTAAATTCTCTGTGGGTTATGTCCCTATCAACATATCTTTTCTTCCTGTCCTAGGAAGCCTTTAAATTCCATTTTATTTTCATCATTTTCTCTTCCATTTCCTTGAGTAATTCTGGCCCAACCATTGTTGTGTTTGTGAGGTTGTCCCAACTTACCAATGTGTTTCACTTTTTTCCATACAAGGCTTCAAATGGGATCGTATTTAAGGATGCTTGATACCCATTGTTATAAGAAAATTTCACCAAATGCAAGTAATCCTCCCATTTGGATGGTTTATCCATCACATACATCCTCAACATATCTTCAATCACTTGATTTACTCTCTATGTTTTCCCATCTAACTCTAGATGATAGGTCGTGATAAAGTTCATATTGGTTCCAAATCCTTTCCAAAAATTTGAGGTAAATTTTGGGTCTCTGTCAGCCATAATGGTCTTGGGTATACCATGCAGTCGAGCAATTTCCCTCATATAAATATCAACAATGTTGATTTCCTTGTGAGTGATATTTACTGGAATAAAGTGGAAAACTTTAGTAAGATTTTCCACCACCACCATGATGGAAACATGTTGCTTGGTTGTTCTAGGAAACTTCGTGATAAAATCCATTGTTACAACTTCTCATTTCCACTCAGGAATGAGTAATGGTTGCAACAAACCAACTGGGTGTCTTTTCTTAGCCTTGACGTTTTGACATTCCAAACACTTGGAAATAAAATAAACAACTTCTTTCTTCATGCCTAACCAATAATATTGGCTCTTGATAGCTGCAATGGTTTTCTGGTAACCTAGGTGTCCAACATAAGGCACATTATGCATTTCTCTAAATATCATATTCTTCAATTCCTGAGAATTTGGCACATAAATTATGTCCCTATACATGAGAATTTCATAATCTTCCAGCTTATAGACTTCAACTTTCTACTGTAAATTACCTTGCTGAAGTTTTTCCTTTACCTCCATGTACTTCTAATATGATTTTGCATCCTCTAGAATCATATCTTTCAAATATTATTGGTACATGCTAATGGTTGTAGCATGCATCTCATGCACCCTCCCGCTGAGTACATCATCCACCTTGTTCTCTTTACCTTTGATATGTTTTATATCAAAATCATATTCACTAAGGAAATGTAACCACCTACTTTGTTTCTAATTTAGATTTGATTGTCCAAACAATTATTTCAAACCACTATGGTCTTTCCTTAACTCAAATATTTTTCCCATGAGGTAGTACCTTCACATCTTCAAGGCATGCACTATGTCTACCAACTCCAAATCATGAGCAATATAGTTCCTTTCATGCTCCTTCAACTTCCTTGATTCATAGCACACCACATACCCATTCTGACTAAGGACTCCACTCAGTCCTTCTTTACATGCATCAATTCCTACAACGAAATTTTATTTGGATAAGCAATCCTTAGTATTGGAGAAATTGTTAATAATTGCTTCAAATTTTGGAAACTCCTTTCACAATCCAATGTCCACTCAAACTTCACACCCTTCTTTTGCAAGGAAGTGGTTAGGTGTGCAATCTTTGAGAATGCTTCAATAAATTTCCTATAGTATCCTACAAGGCCCATGAATGATCTCACCTCTGAGACATTCCTTGGTGTTGGCCACCCTTCAATGGCCCTTATCTTTTCTGGATCCACTGTTATTCCTTCCTCTGAAATGATATGACCTAAATAATGAATTTTCTTCTGGTAGAATGATCACTTGCTCAATTTGGCATACAACTAATGCTCTATCAATACCTGTAACACCATTCTTAAGTGTTGTTCATGCTCTTCTTCGGACTTAGAATATATCAAAATATCATCCAAGAAGATAATGACAAACTTATCTAAGTAATTCCTGAATATACCATGCATGAGACACATGAAGACAACTAGTGCATTTGACAACCCAAATGGAACCACTGTGAACTCATAATGGCCATACCTTGTTCTAAAGGTAGTCTTGTTGATTCCTTCTTCTCTAATTACTACCTTATGATAGCCTAACCTGAGATCAATATTGGAGAATAGTTTTGCATCTTTGAGCTGATCAAAGAGGTCATCTATACTAGGAAAATGATACTTATTCTTCATAGTTACCTTGTTCAACTTCTTGAAGTCTATGCACAGTCTCAAAGTTCCATCTTTTTTCTTCATAAATAATATTGGGGCACTCCAGGGTGACACACTTGGGAGTATGTACCGCTATTTTTTAGAAGTTCTTCCAGTTGCATTTGCAATTCCTTTAGCTCTGGTGTACTCCTCCTATAAGGAGTCTTAGATACTGGAGTTTCTCTCGGCACCAGATTGATGGAGAAGTCAATATCTCTCATGGGTGAAAATCCTAGTATTTCCTTGAATACATCTTCAAACTCTTTTAGGACTGCATAATCTTCAATATTTGGTACCTTATCTTTAGGTGTCTCTTCCATATGTGATACAAATATTTGAAACCCTTTTCTGTAACTCTTCCTCAGTTGCGAGGCTAAAATTTATCTGATGGTTACTGCCCTAGGAATTCCTTATACTATCCTTAAATTCCCTTTCTCATCCAAGCAAGTAAATGCCTTATTATAACATTCTAGGATAGCATGATGTTGGTCGAACCAATCCATACCAATTAGGAAGTCATAGGAACCTAAAGGTATGATTTTCAAATCTTCCTTGGTGCTCAATCCATTCATGTCCATTGGGAATGCCTTAACCATATAAGTAATTTTCCTTTTAACTCCTTTGGCTAGCTGCACCAACCAAGATGCTCCAATCTTGGTTCTTGGAAAATGAAATATTTCCACTATCTTAGGATCTATATAATTGTGACTAGCTCCTGAATCAATTAGGATAGCAATGGTTTGGTTGTTAATATTACCTTTCACTTCAACAATATGTGACTGGAACTCAGCTTGCTTGTTATCCAAGGCTACGTAAATTCTAGGTACATTTATGCCCATGTTCCCCACTATATCATCTTGTTGTACATTGTGAACAATCATCACTTTTTCACCTCTATGAGGGAAATTTCGGTACATATGATCTCCCTTACAACCCAAACATTGGATAGGTGGTTGCCTTGGTCTTTTCCCCAATGTTTCGGTCATTATGGGTTCTTTAGAAGCTACCTGTCCCTGATTATTATTTTTGAGGAATGGTAGCTTAGTTCCCTTCTTCCTTTGTTCCATCTTGCTTTTCTTTTTGTATTCCCAAGCTTCTTGGCAAGTTGGTCTTCCTTTAAACTGATCATAAAGGCATTTATCCCTTCTTAAAGTTTCCTCTAGTGTCTTGTGATCATCATATTGTAACTGATCACTGATAAATTATGGAAGCGCACTCCAATAGAGGTAGAACAGATTGGAATCTTGGTTAATGTGAAGGTTCGATGAGGAATCCTAGAGCCCGGTGGTAGTTTGATAGGTCTTCACTGGACCAAAGCTTTGAACAACTAAATAGTTTAGTATCGAGGACGAGTCAACGCTGGAGCTGAGAACAATGAGGTTAAAAACTACAGATCTGGAGTTGGAAAACATGAGACCGAGGGACATTGTTGATAAGGGTGAAGTTCATATGAACTTCACAAGGAGATATTAAATTGAATACTTTGAGATATGATCTAGGGTGCGTTTAGGAAACTTATGTAGTTTTAATTGCTGCCATGGACGATGTTTATTCCATGTGTGGGCCCATAACCCACAGGTTCGAAGATTGAACCTATCGAGTTCACTGATCTTCGTGGCCCTAGATTATTCTTCAACATAAACAATCCTTTTTGCATCTAATACCTAGATCCCTAATATTTAAAGTTACAATTTCTGATTCTTTTAGACAATAGAATGTTTTTTCTATGAATTAATTTGATATTTAATTTTTAAAAGACTACAAATTTTAAAATTATATGTGTGTGTTCTTTTCTCTTTTATGTGTTTCTCCCCATAAGTGGATTTTTCCATGATATATATTAAATAACAATTGAGCTTATGAAGAGAAAGTCGTAAAATAAAGAGAAAGTAATCTCTCTCTCACTCACACACACACATGAATGAGAAAGGAAGGTGATTTTTAAATCTATAAAATTCAGGGGTGGATAATTTTAGTTTATGTTAATGATGATGATTTATCTTCACAATAACATGTAAAAAAATTTAAAATAAGTAAAATGTTTAAATTGAACATACAAATTTTAACATTGATTAAGAAGTATTATTATTAATAAAAAATATTAAAAGATTCCCCCTCCCAAAAACTGTTACAATCATGGATATATGAAGCCTACGAAAATAGAAACCAGGTCTCAAACAACATTTAAAGATCAAAACTATGTTATTTGAGAGAGTCCACATGAGTCTTCTTTGACCTAAGATCGTATGCAAAGCATCGCTATACTATAGAAACAAAATGTAACATACCCAACCACCAATTGGGATATGCCACTCAAACTTTTGAGCTCTGATACCAATTTGAAACATCCCAAATATCAAGGACTCAACAACATTCTCTTGTAACATTCCTAGCCTCGAGATGGAACACGCCATGTGGAATTATGAATTCTGGTACCATTAAATTAAATAATAAATTCTGCATATGAATAGAGTTAAGAAGAAATAATAACAACATACATGCAACAATAACAATTCATATATATAGCCCAAAGGGGTTGGATCCAATGGTGGAAAGCGAGGACTTTTTCACCATTGGACAAGGTTCAATTCTCATGAGGGCTTTACCTGGAGCCATGAGGACACCTTGAGGTAGTGGTCGAACGTGTGGTTGCACCCAGAGATACTATAATAAATGGTATCATGACCCGTGCACACATAAGTGGATCAAAGCCCACCCCCATGTCCTTCAACTTTTAAGGTCCCTAAGGTGTAGGACAGTCAGTGACGGAGTGTGTTGTTAAGCCACTCCGTGTTGAAAAGTCACCGGTTCGAAACCTGCGGGGACAAAAAATCCAACCATGTTAAGGGTTGGTGTGGCTCAGGCCGGGTGCGATCCCCAGGTGATTTTGACAGCTTAGATGCCCATGAGTCACGGTTTCTCAAGCCAAAGGTTAATCCCGATGCCAAGAAGGTCCAGACCAATTAACAAACAAAAAAAAACAATTCATATATATAGAATTTAACAATAGAGATTCCATGACAGAAAAATCATAATTGCACACACACAATAAATTGAAATACGAACATGAATGACACTTATCTCAGGAAATAAATACCAACTGCATGCAGACCGAAAGATGTTCCTCCCAACCTTAGACCGCACTGCTCATAAATCTCAACAGTCGGTCACCCCTGAGCTGGGGCTAAATTCCACCAGGGTAAAGGGTTTATAACCTATGCTAAGGTCTCTTTAACAACATATAAACTCAGACACAGGTTCCTACTCAAACTAACAACCTACAGTCTCTCATTCCCTACATGTCTATCCTGTTGAAATTATGATAGCTGTGGGAGGTATTAACCTCCACGTGTAACCCTGACAAGAATAGAATATTATGGGAAGCAAGAAGAAAACCTAAATCATTGGACATAATCCTATAAGACAAGTTGACTAAAGGAAATATTTAATATTGAGTGTTTAGCCTCTAGAATGAGAATTCAGCCCAGAAATCTAAGAATAAATAGTATAAATAAAGGTCGCTAGATCTTATTTGACACACATAGATTGCAACTACAAAAATGTAAGAGTGTGCACTGCAGAAACTAGGTAAGTGCACAAGTCTGGAGAGTAGTTGCAGCTGTAGCTACTGCAACCTGTATTCTCAGTTTAGGCTTAGACTTTCTATTGGTTATGGTTTGGACTTTTTGCCTTGTGTGGTAGCTCTGGTGAGAGGTACACCACATTCATTGGCTATTAGGCCTAAGGTTTTCTTCCATAATCATTCTCTGTCAAGGTTAAGGTGCTCAGGGGTGGCTTCAGCCTATGGTTGGGTGACAATATTGTTGTATTTTCTATGGTTAAACGAGCACATCTATTATTTATAATAGGTTATGGGCCCACACTATCTTTAGACAGTCTAACTGCTGGAAGATAGATTGGGAGGATTTGCTCAGTTACAGTTGCAGTTGCGGTCAGGTTTTGCTACAACATGAAACCCTAACCCTCTTGTTGAGGCACCTTAAGTGAAGATATTGACCTAATTTCTAGATAGCATAGTGCGCCCTAACCCAATGCACCTCCTGGTACTCTCAACAAGCTAAGATGCCAAGTTTGAGGTTTTGGTCAAATTCAAAGGTTGACCAAGTCAAAGAAGTTATGACTTATTCTATGAAGTCATAAAACAAGTTAGAAGAGACTTCTAACTTCAGAGCATGGAAGACAAGGATTGATCTCATCCTTGGCAAGAATATAGTGTTGGATATCGTGAAAGGAAAGATCATGGAACCACAATTTGAAGAAGGAAAAGAGAAGGAACCTCAGAACGTTGCAATTATGGAGAAGTTCAAGGAAAGTGACATCAATGCCATGAGTATCATAGTGGACTTTGTAAAAGACCACTTGATACCCTACATCTCCCATCTTGACTCAACTAAGAAGATGTATGATGCCCTAACTAACCTCTTCTCAGTCATAAACATTGGACAAGTAATGAAATTTGTGACATGAAAATGAATAATGATGACAACATAACATCATACTTTGTGAGAATCTCTTAGATAAGAGATCAATTACAAGCTATTGAAGAAATCATTTTAGAGAAGGAACTGATAAATATAGTATTCAATGGTCTTCCCAAGACATCGGATGCATTTTCCGCAAGCATGAACATAAGGAAGGAGTATCCCACATTTGAAGAACTTTGGACTTGATTTGCACAAGAAGAATCAAGTATTAGCGCAAAAGAGAAATTCCAAAGGAAAGATGATGATCAAGCCTACACAACAAAGTTCAAGAAATTTAGGAATAAGAAGAAGTTTGACTCAAGGAAGAAACCAAATCAATAGAAAGATATGTCAAAAATACAATGCTTCAACTATCAAAAATATGGTTACTACAAGAATCATTGTCCCAAGTTAAAGAAAAGGAAGAAAACACGCAAAGATTCAGTTTCCAAAGAAAGGGAACACTCAAAGAAGGCCAAGAAGGATAAAACATACTTCTTCTTCTAAAAACAAGGTAACAATATTCTTCATATTTCTTGTACATACCATGCTTACATAGTTTATGTGCATATCTTGCATATCAATTTCTTAGAAGATAATATGTTCAAGTGAAACAATACCTATGGAAGAATAACAAGATAAGGATTGCTATCACGATGACTACAAGTCAAGAAATACACATGAAAATATGTATTACATTGACAATCCTTGGTAACAATTCCTGTGGAAGCTATTAGATAAGTAACAACTGCTAGATAAGCCAAAATCATAATCAAATTTGAAGAAACCTAGAAGAAGTAAAAACAAAAGGAAGTCATCAATCAAGAGAAAATTAGAAAAAGACTTGTGACACTTTGTAGAAGGAAATAATGATGCAGACGAAAGCGTGGACTCTCTTAGATGGAGAGAGATGATTATATAATTCCAAGAGAAGAGAATGCATTCATGCATAAGACAAGGATTAGGAGGGATCTAATCCTAAATGATATGATCCATCGAGGAATATGAAGTATATGTTCATGTTCCATTTTAAAGTAGCAACCATGATAAACAATATGTGTTCAATTTGACTCTTGAAGAAGTCTTCTTCGAAAAGAAGCCTTAAAGTATCCTTGGTTCTCCATCTACATCCATGATCCTATGATGAAAGGAAGAAGTTGAAATCTTCAGGGCATGGAATCTATAGAAGACTCCATGGACCCAAGAGCTAAAGTGAAACATGAGGAAGAACATGAAGATTCCAAGAAAGAAAGAAAATCCAGAACAACAAGTTATTATACTAAGAATCACATGACTACCAGCTTGGTTTGAACCCACAAGAAGAAATCAAGCATAAGTAATAGAATATATGATGAAGAATAGTATATGTGAAAAAGTATTATGAATGCAAGCATTGCGAGATTCAGAACTAGAGGTTCTTCCAGAAGGAGGAAAAGCCTATGATAACAACTTGTTCCCATAAACCAGATATACCTCTATCTGAGCTATTATATCTCTTGCAATATCCATGGATTGTTTACATCAATTGGTTGTAAAAGTATGTTCTTCCCAATAAGATCATTTGAGGAAGAAGCTTATGTAAACAAATCTCAATTTTTTGAGGTATACCATAAAGAAACCCATGTATGCAGATATAAGAAGACCTTGTATGTATTCAAACAACTTGATGCAGAGTATCTCATATACAATAGAAGTGTGGTGAAAACTTTCTATGATAGAGATATCAGAATAGTTACTCAGAAGTCTGCGATGATGGATTTCTAATCCATGGAAAACTCTCATGATGATAGAAGAAGTGTTACTTGGATATGTTTCAGTTTGAGCCTTGCCACGATGTCACGAGCTAGAAAGAAACATAAGTGTTGAATTCGACCATGATATATATTGTAATGATCATAGCTACATGAATCCTTAAGATAAAACCAGTGTTCCATAATAGACCAAAGAACATTGAGATCAAGCATTACATTCTTCATGATGAAGTCCTGAAAAGAGAAGTGGTTCACCAATATATCTCCACAGATGAGCATATAGTAGATATTCTGGTAAAACCTTTGTCCAAGATGAAAAGATTGCAATTTGGGGCTCGTGGAGAGGAATTCTTTATTGAAAAAGGAATAGATTACTCCTAGGTTGGGAGGGAGCACTGATGTGTTATTGATTTATGGACAGTCATTTTTCGGTTCGAAAAAAAAAAGGTCCAGAATGAGTAGTTCCTTTCAAGTTTGGAAAGTGGTGTGAGATTTTTGATGGACATACATTTTCTAGTTTGGAAAATGGTCCAGATTGGATAGTCATTTTTTTAATGAAAATGGTTCGATAGATTGTTGTTGTACCATAGAGAGTTATTCCCCTTGTGGCCAGTGTGGGGGAATGGTATAGAAAAATCATTCTTCTTGGAAGTCACTCTGAGTAGTGGTCAAGTAGAATGGTCTGCCTCGCCGGGCAGTTATTCTTTCGAAGTTCACAGTTGTGAGAAGTTTCGAAGAATGGTTTGTTTTGGAGGTTGGTACAGGAAATTCATTTCCTTAGGAAATGGTCCGGACAATCATTCCCTAGGGAAGACTCATTCTCCCTAGGTTTCAATATCTTTAGTGCTGGAGGAATGTCCCAGTTAGGTGAATGGTCCAGGTTCATCAATTAGAGATAGACATTCCCTAGGAAATACTCATTCTATCCAGGTTGCAATATGATTAGTGCCAGAGGAATGGCCCAGTTAGGTGAATGGTCCAGGCTAATAAATCATGGACAATAATTATTCTATGCTTGAGAAGAATGGTCCATACAACCCATGGCTGAAGTTTTACTTTCTGAGGGCATGTGCTCTTCCATATCTTACAGATGTGAGTGGAAGAATGGCCCAAATGACTCACTTTATATCATGATATTGTTTTCTGTGTAGGTTGATATCGCATGATATGATTTCTATGGAGACTATATGTCTCTGGACAATAGATGTATGCTACCATTGTGGATGTGTTCCATTGTTTGTGACAATGTGTCACTGATTAAGTATCTGTGTGCTACTTGGTGTGGTAGTGTACCATTGGATAATAATTGTTCACTACTATGGATAGACACAGTTGTTTTCTCTTGGATGGCATTGTTATGGTTGTCGTGTAGACTATCAATAGTGTTGAAAATGATTATCAACTAGATGGTCAGTTAGTATGTTGATGGATAGACATTCTCTAGACGTAAAATGGTCCAAGACATTTATTCTTCTAGGATGTATGTCTGGATTAGAAGAGTAGTCCTTGTAGCCCATGGCGTGACTTCCAATATCTGTTGGAATAGTTATTCTTCTAGGACATATGTCTGGATTAGAAGAAAGGTTCTTGTATCACTCTATGGAGTGAGTTATTTATTCAACATCATTCATGGTTACTTAGATAGAGTATGGCTTCGAGAGATGATACATTCGATGCTATCATATGATATTGATAGTGATGATGGTGCTCGTGATCTAATAATGAGATAGCCTGTATGGCTATGATGATGCTACCGGTTGAATGGTATGTTTGTGCTCAAAGACCATTGCCTTTAATACCTCCCTAGCTAGGAGGGAGTGTTGATATTATGGTAGTTGTGGGAGGTATGAATATCCACGTGTAACCCTGACAAGAATATAATATTTCAGGAAGCAAGAAGAAACCCTAAAGCATTGGACATAAGCCTAGAAGACAAGTCGGCTAAAGGAAATATTTAATATTGAGAGTTTATCCTCCAGAATGAGAAGTCGACCCAAACAGCTAAGAAGAAACAGTATAAATACAGGTCGCTAGATCTCATTTGACACACATAGCTCACAAATGTAGAAATGTAAGAGTGCGCACTGCAAAAATTGGGTAAGTGAGCAAGTCTGGAGAGTATTTGTAGCTGCAACTACTGCAACCTATATTCTCGGTTTAGTATTGAACTTTCTATTGGTTATGGTTTGGAATTTCTTTCTTGTGTGTTATCTCTTGAGAGAGGTATGCTACATTGATTGGCTATTAGGCCTAGGGTTTTCTTCCAGAATCATTCTCTGTCAAGGTTAAGGTGCTCGAGGGTGACTTCGACCTATGGTTGGGTGACAATATTATTGTATCGTCTATGGTTAAATGAGCACATATATTATTTCTAACCTGTCCCACCCTGGGAAGTGTGCCCCTTCTCTTATCAATAGTCCTTCAGGTGCCCCACTTCCCTTTTGAGGCTTCAACAACAAGCCATAAAGGAAGTCTCAGATCCCTGTAGCTACATTTTGTCACCTTGGGAAATCAATTCCCAACAGTTCTCTCACCTGGAGAGAATGGTCACAGGCCTAAAAACCTGCTTCTTCAACACAACAAAATTCTCACCTGGAGATAAATGCCTACGGTCTTAATAACCTGCTTCTTCAGTCCTACAGGCCTGATAATACACTTCTTCAATTCAATCCTACAGGCCTAACAAACCACTTCTTCAATTCAGTCCTAAGGTCCTGACAACCCACTTCTTCAATCCAGATCCCAAGCTAACAATACAAGTATATGTTGCTCATTATAGTCTAGTACCATAAGGTACGATTCACAACTGCCTTTGTAAAGGAATAATCCTCACTCTCACACTATGTCCCTAAATATATGTATGCATGTGTATTTTAATACACTTGGCACCCAAGGGACTCCCTTGTCTTTGCTTTAGAACTTAGGATATATTCATATCCATTACTTTAGCTTTAAGGAATACTAATATAATATTACATTGGGATTAATCCCCCTAGCTTAGCCCCTTCCTAGACTCTTAGCTCCCCCTTTCCCTTTCTAGTGGAGTTTATTCACCCATACTCATTTGTGGGTCGGTCTGCAACAATGATGTACTTTATTAATAATATGAGTGTTTTCATATTACAAAAATAGGTTCATTGGCCTTTAGCATGTAGGCTCTCCGGCCTAATGACCACACATGCACCCTAGCCCAAAATATCCTGGCTCATCGGCCTATATGTTCATTTACAATTATATGTACAATTGGGGTTTGGCATAGGGGAATTACGTTCCTCTCCCCCTGATTTATGCACTATCCTCAGTGCAGTATATACACATATACAATCAAAACTTTGATAGTTTTCAAAAAGATGTGGATACTCTGCTTGCATAGCCTCTTCATGCTCCCAAGTTTCATCCTTAGGACCATACCAGGTCCATTGGACCTTTACTATCCCTATGTATCGATTCCAGATATGCTTAATTTTCCGGTGCAATATGCACACTAGATGCACTTGAAAGTCGCCTTCCTGCTTCACCTGAATCGCATTCCAATCAATGACATGATTAACATCAAGTACATAATTTTTAAGAAATGATACATGGAATACATTATACATACACATTGATGCAGGTAAAGAAAGCATGTATGCTATAGGCCCAATCCTTTCTAGGATTTCAAATGACCCACAATAATGATATGCTAGCTTTGAAAAATTTCCCAATTTCAGGGAACTTCTCTTGGCCTTTAATTTTAAGAAAACGTGGTCACCCACTTTAAATTCTCTACGGGTTTTGTCTCTATCAACATAGATTTTCTACCTGTCATGGGAAGCCTTTAAATTCTGTTTTATTTTCATCATTTTCTCTTCCATTTCCCTGAGTAATTTTGGCCCAACCACTGTTGCGTCCACGGGGTTGTCCCAACTTACCAGTGTGTTGCACTTTTTTCCATAGAGAGATTCAAATGGGATCATCTTTAAGAATACTTGATACACATTTTTATAAGCAAATTTCACCAAATGTAAGTAATCGTCCCATTTGGATGGTTTATCTATCACATACATCCTCAACATATCTTCAATCACTTGATTTACTCTCTCTGTTTTCCCATCCGACTCTAGATGATAGGCCGTGATAAAGTTAAGATTGGTTCCAAATCCTTTCCAAAAAATTGAGGTAAATTTTGGGTCTCTGTCAGTCACAATGGTCTTGGGTATACCATGCAGTCGAGCAATTTCCCTCATATAAATATCAACAATGTTGATTTTCGTGTGAGTGAAATTTACTGGAATAAAGTGGGAAACTTTAGTAAGCTTTTCCACCACCACCATGATGGAATCATGTTGCTTGGTTGTTCTGGGAAACTTGGTGATAAAATCCATTGTTACAACTTCCCATTTCCACTCAGGAATGAGTAATGGTTGTAGCAGACCAACTGGGTGTCTTTTCTCAGCCTTGACTTTTTGACATTCCAAACACTTGGCAATAAAATCAACAACTTCTTTCTTCATGCCTGACCAATAATATTGGCTCTTGATAGCTGCAATAGTTTTTTGGTAACCTAGGTGTCCAACATAAGGCACATTATGCATTTCTCCCAATATCAGATTATTCAATTCCAAAGAATTTGGAACATAAATTATGCCCCTATACATGTGAATTTCATCATCTTCCAGCTTATAGTCTTCAACTTTCTGCTCTAAATTACCTTGCTGAAGTTTTTTCTTTACCTCCATGTACTTATGATATGATTTTGCAGCCTCTAGAATCCTATCTTTCAAATATGATTGGTACATGCTAATGGTTGTAGCATGCATCACATGCACCCTCCTGCTGAGTGCATCATCCACCTTGTTCTCTTTACCTTTGATATGTTTTATATCAAAATCATATTCACTAAGGAAATGTAACCACCTACTTTGTTTCTAATTTAGATTTGATTGTCCAAACAAGTATTTCAAACCACTATGGTCTTTCCTTAACTCAAATATTTTTCCCATGAGGTAGTGTCTCCACATATTCAAGGCATGCACTATGGCTACCAACTCCAAATCATGAGTAGAATAGTGCCTTTCATTCTCCTTCAACTTCCTTGATTCATAGAACACCACATACCCATTCTGACTAAGGACTCCACCCAGTCATTTTTTACATGCATCAATGCATACAATGAAATTTTCATTTGGACAAGAAATCTTTAGTATTGGAGAACTTGTTAATAATTTCTTCAAATGTTGGAAAATCCTTTCACAATCCAATGTCCATTCAAACTTCACACCCTTCTTTTGCAAGGAAGTGATTGGATGTGCAATATTTGAGAATCCTTCAATAAATTTCCTATAGTATCCTGCAGTGCCCATGAATGATCTCACCTCTGAGACATTCCTTGGTGTTGGCCATCCTTCAATGGACCTTATCATTTTTGGATCCACTGTTATTCCTTCCTATGAATTGATATGTCCCAAATAATGAATTTTCTTCTGGTAGAATGAGCACTTGCTCAATTTGGCATACAATTGATGCTCCCTCAATACATGTAACACCATTCTTAAGTATTGTTCATGCTCTTCTTTGGACTTAGAATATATCAAAATATCATCCAAGAATAAACTAAAAAATTTATCTAAGTAATTCTTGAATATAACATACAAGAGACACATGAAGATAGTTGGTGCAATTGGCAACCCAAATGGCGTCACTGTGAACTCATAATGGCCATACCTTGTTCTAAAGGTAGTCTTGTTGATTCCTTATTCTCTAATTATTTTCTTATGGTAGCCTAACCTGAGATCAATCTTGGAGAATATTTTTTCATCTTTGAGCTGATCAAAGAGGTCATGTATCCTAGGAAAATGATACTTGTTCTTCACAGTTACCTTGTTCAACTTCCTGAAGTCTATGCACAGTCTCAAAGTTCCATACTTTTTCTTCAAAAATAATACTGGGGCACCCCAGGGTGACACACTTGGGCGTATGTACCCCTTTTTTAAAAAGTTCTTCCAGTTGCATTTGCAATTCCGTTAGCTCTGGTGTACTCATCCTATAAGGAGTCTTAGATACTGGAGCTACTCTCGTCACTATATTGATGGATAAGTCAATATCTCTCATGGGTGAAAATCCTGGTATTTCCTTGAATACATCTTCAAACTATTTTAGGACTGCATAATCTTTAGTATTTGGTACGTTATCTTTAGGTGTCTCTTCCATATGTGCTGCAAATATTTGACACCCTTTTTTGTAAGTCTTCCTCATTTGCAAGGATGAAATTTATATGATGGTTAATGCCCTGGGAATTCCTTGTACTATCCTTAAATTCCCTTTCTCATCCAAGGTAGTAAATTCATTATTATAGCATTCTAGGATATCATGATGTTGGTCGAACCAATCCATACCAATTAGGAAGTCATAGGAACCTAAAGGTATGATGTTCAAATATGCCTTGGTGCTCAATCCATTCATGTACATTGTGCATGCCTTAACCATCTCAGTAAGTTTCCTTTTAGCTCTTGTGGCTAGATGCACCAACCAATATGCTCCAGGCTTGGTTCTTGGCAAATGGAATCTTTCTACTATCTTAGGATCTATATAACTGTGACTAGCTTTTGAATCAATTAGGATAGCAATGGGTTGGTTGTTAATATTACCTTTCACTTAAACCATATGCGACTGTAACTCAACTTGCTTGTTATCGAAGGCTGCGTAAATCCTAGGTACATTTATGCCCATGTTCCCCACTGTATCAACTTGTTGTACATTGTGAACAATCCTCACTTTTTCACCTCTATGAGGGAAATTTCAGTACATATGATCTCCCTTACAACCCCAACATTGGATAGGTGGTTGCTTTGGTCTTTTCGCCAATGTTTCGGTCATTATGGGTTCTTTAGAAGCTATCTTTCCTTGATTATTATTTCTGAGGAATGGTGGCTTTGTTCCCTTCTTCCTTTGTTCCATCTTTCTTTTCTTTTTGTATTCCCAAGCTTCTTGGTAAGTTGCTCTTCCTTTAAATCGATCATAAAGGAATTTATCCCTTCTTAAAGTTTCCTCTAGTGTCTTGGGATCATCATACTATATCTTATCACTGATAATTTATGGAAGCGAACTCAAATACCTTTGAATCTTAAGTTTCTCTTCCTTGATGAAAGAAATGTACTTTAGCAACTCTAAAAACCTCCTTTCATATTCATTTATGGTCATATTCCCAAGCTTGAGTTCAAAGAACTCTTTCATTTTCTTATCATAGTATCGCTTATTCAAGTATTTCTTCTGGAAATACTGTTTTAATTCCCTCCAAGTGACCTTCTTCTCATTAATGTGTTGTACCTACACAAATTGATCCCACCACATTGATACTTTTCCCTTGAGATGATAAACGTGAATTATTCCTTCTGCTTGTGAAGAGTTGTTATTCAATTGGAAATACTTCCTCGTGCCTAACAACCTTGTCTCTGCATCCTCATCCTTCTTGTGCTCACCATCAAATGTAGGAGGATAATTTTTTTTAATTCCCCCTTGTAGCTCATCCACCCCAGACCTTTTCTTATGCTTCCTAACAGGGGATGGACTTGAACTTATGTGTGATCTCTTAGTTGAATTCCTTGGAGAGTGATGGTGATGTCTGACAACACTTCTTTTTCTTCCTCTCTCATCGTGAGACATGTGACTCCCTGATATTCTTGGCTCAGTCTCCTTACCCATAGTTTTCTCTATTCTCTCCAAGATTTGAATTAACTTGATGTTGAAGTCTTCCTGTTGTTCCTTGGATTTTATAAGCCTCTCATTATTAACTTTATAAATCTAGACATAGTTTTGGAGACTTTTTGTAGTCTCTGCCAAATTCATTCTATCTTCCTTACCTTCTCCATGTCCATTTGAATTCGTACCTCCATTACCCATATTAGCATACATCCCTCTAATCTCATCTTCATGGCTGGGAGCCCCTTATGCATCTTCCATGATTTTGAACTTTGTGGTTATTATAAAAAGATTTGACTCACCTCATGCAATCTTGTACATAAGACCTTTTTTCATTTCCCTATGCAGACTTGAAGTCCCTTTTTGCAAATCCTAGAGCTAAAAACATGATTTTTCCACATATATGTGCCTTGCCTATATTACAACATGCGTATACGTAGGTTGCACCACTACATCCCGCGTACATCAGGAAATGTGCCCAAAATTAAAAAATGGTGTGAGGTTTCCATGTCACGTCATGATATCAATGATCCTTGGCCTTCCATATATTGGAAATGTTCCAACTCAACCCTTGAGTTCCACTTAAAGGCTATAAATGGGCCAAATCCGAGCTATGGAAAAGAGGAGAAAGAATTCAACTTTGAGAGAAAAGTTACTCTGGTGAAATTATTCACTTCACATTTAGTCTGCATCCCTTTATCCTTTAAGTTTGAACACATTTTTCAACCCCTAAGATCTTCCCTTATTGATTGAGAACTTCATTTTCTCTCTTATATGAGATTTCCTTTGGTGGAGGATTGAAGTGGTGGAGGCCCAACTAGAAGGAACTTAGTTTCTTGGTTCCAAACCATGACGACACGGAAGTTTGTAACTCATTCACTTATGTCGATTATATCTTAATATAAATACTCTTTTCGCGTCCAATTAGTATCTCGAAAACATTTGTATTTTTCTATTCATGGCCATGGAAAGTTGTTTGGTATATTTTCACATGGATATGCAGTGTAATTCAAATTGGCATCCATTTATGCAAAGTCAGTACAGATTGTAATGAACAACTAGTTCTTCCAACTGGATCCCCATTACTCCACTTCTGGGTTTTATAATGTATTTGAACCATCACAGATACTCCTCTGACCTCACACATTAGGGGGAATCTATTATAGCAAGATTTGCCTCACCTCATACAATCTTGCACATAAGGCCTCTTTCCATTTCCCTATGCAGACTTAAAGTCCTTTTTTTCAAATCCCAGAGCTTAAAACATGATTTTTCCACATATACACGCCCTGCCTATATTACAACATGTGTATACATAGGTTGCACCACTACAACCCGCGTACATCAGGAAATGTGCCTAAACTTAAAAAATGGTGTCGGGTTTCCATGTCACGTCATGAGATCAATGATCCTTGGCCTTCCATATACTGGAAACATTCTGACTCGACCCTTCAGTTCCACTTGAGGGCTATAAATGGACCAAATCCGAGCTATGGAAAAGAGGAGAAATAATTCAATTTTGAGAGCAAAGTTACTCTAGAGAAATTATTCACTTCACTTTGAGTCTACATCCCTTTGTCCTTTAAGTCTGAACACATTGTTCATCCCCCAAGCTCTTCCCTTATTGATTGAGAACTTCATTGTCTCTCTTATATGATCTTTCCTTTGGTAGACTATTGAAGTGGTGGAGGCCCAGCTGGAAGGAACTTAGTTTCTCAGTTTCGAACCGTGCCAACACAAAAGTTTGTAACTCATTCACTTCTGTTGATTATATCTTAATAGAAATACTCTTTTTTCATCCAATTGATATCTCAAAAATATTTGAATTGTTATTCCATGGGCGATTGTTATGAATGTTGATGGATTATGCTATTGAATGTGATAACATTATATATTATCACCATATGCTTGTGTTGCTTGGTTGTTGAGGACTAGTTGTAGGTATAATTCTTTGGGTCAAGTATTCAACGGTGGAATTCATCAAATGTCTAGACGAGGCAGGCCTCTTATCTTGTCGTGTTAGCATATTTTTTTTATATAGCATACTTGATATTAGAGTTGATTTATGCATTCATTTTCATCTGTTTTGGTTTACCCCTAGCCACAGAGAGATTTTGCTTGTAACAGTGGTGATCCTATTATGATATAAATGCTGGTAACTCTGCAAAATGTGCAGCCAACAAAATTTGTTAGGATTAAATATTTACAATTTCATAAAATTTCATATGATTTTGTTCCAATAATGTATCATAATTCTTTCTTTCATGAATCCACCTGAAAAGTATCAATACTTGTATTATTTTCATCTATGCGGACTCACAAAAGCATAACTCCAAAACTTAGATTATTTTTCATCTAAGTGGACTCAGGGAAGCATAACCCTCGCTTTCATAATTCTGTCTGAAAAGTATTAATACTTAACCACTTCCCCACTTCTTTGGACTCGCGGACTCACAGACTCATCACAACTCTCTACACTTATCCATTTTTCATCTTCGCAGATTCATAGGCTCATAATAAGTCCTAACACTTAGCCATTTTCCCACTTATTCAGACTCATGGACTCACAGACTCATGGACTCATAGACTCATGGTCTTGTAACCTTTCTTTCATAAGTTTATACAAAAAGTCTCAACACTTAACCATTTTTCCACTTCTTTGGATTCACAAACTCATGGAATCATCATAAGTCTCAACACTTCGCCATTTTTTCATTTTTGTGGACTCACAGACTCACTGACTCATCATAAGTCTCAACACTTATCCATTTTTCCATCTTCGTGGACTCACAGACTCATAATAAGTCCTAAAAATTAGCCATTTTTTCATTTCTTTAGACTCGTGGACTCATGGACTCACAGACTCATGGTCTTGCAACCTTTCTTTCATAATTCCATCCAAAAAGTCTCAACACTTAACCATTTTTCCACTAATTCGGACGCGCAGACTCGCAGACTCATAGAATCATCATAAGTCTAAAAAATTAGTCATTTTTCCATTTTCGCGGACTCATGGACTCATAATATGTCCTATAACTTATCCATTTTTCCACTTCTTCGGACTCTTGGACTCACGGTCTTGTAACCTTTCTTTCATAATTTCGTCTGAAAAGTCTCAACACTTAAGCATTTTTCCACTTCTTTGGACTCATGGACTCGTGGACTCACAGACTCATAATAAGTCTCAACACATAGCCATTTTTTTGTCTTTGCAGACTCACAGACTCATAATAAGTCCCAACACTTAACCATTTTTCCACTTCTTCAGGCTCACAAACTCACAGACTCATGGTCTTGTAACCTTTCTTTCGTAAGTCCATCTGAAAATTCTCAACACTTAACCATTTTTCCACTTCTTCATACTCACGAACTCTCAGACTCATGGACTCATCATAAGTCTCAACACTTAGCCATTTTTCCATCTCTGCAGACTCTCAGACTCATAATAAGTCCTAACACTTATCCATTTTATTGTTTCTTTGAACTCGCGGACTCACATACTCACGGTCTTGTAACCTTTCTTTCATAAGTCCTTAAAAGTATCAACACTTAACCATTTTTCCACTTCTTCATACTCGCAGACTCACAGACTCATCATAAGTCTCAACACTTAGCCATTTTTCTGTCTTCGTGGACTCACATACTCATAATAAGTCCTAACACTTAGCCATTTTTCTATTTCTTCGGAGTCGCGGACTCACAGACTCATTGTATTGTAACCTTTCTTTCATAATTTCATCCAAAAATTCTCAACACTTAACCATTTTTCCACTTCTTCATACTCGCGGACTCACAGACTCATCGTAAGTCTCAATACTTTGTCATTTTTCCATCTTTGCAGACTCACAGACTCATAATAAGTCGTAACACTTAGCCATTTTCCTCTTCTTAAGCTCGTGAACTCACAGACTCATCATAAGTCTCAACAATTAGCCATTTTTTCATCTTCGCAGACTCAGAGACTCATAAGAAGTCCCAACACTTAGTTGTTTTCCCACTTCTTCGGACTCACAGAAGCATTAATCCAATACTTAGATTATTTTCATCTCCCTGCCTCTGTGTTCCTACCACCATGGAAGTACACGTAACCTACTGCAACGTCAGCTGACATATGGCCTGTCAGTGTTTCATGGAAACCTGCACAGGAGACCTAGCTAAAGCATAGACAAACAAAGCTTATCAAGAAAAGGAAGAGAGATACAATATGAAGAATGAGAATCAATGTATATTATGATGTGTTCAATGATTGATTGATATTCACTCATATAGGAAATGACATATTATCTTAGGAATGCATGCATACTAGTGATGGTCTAAAATTAGAAAGTCTAAAATAGAACTAGTCAGTTAACTCCCACTGAACTAGTGTGCCAAAAATAGAAATTTCTCCAACAACCCCCCTAAACATCACCATGGAGTAAAAAATGAGTCCCGACTATTAGGCCATATTAGGTAATCATGTACAATGCAACTAATGAACATTTAATAAAAATTAGGAAAGAGGGAAAACCACGTCGGAACAACCCCCCCACCCCCCCCTTGAAAAGACAATGCATCAAAAGAAGAAAAGACAACTACTAGGCAACTGTGTTCTTCACTGCAAGACGATCCCACAAAGTATGAAAATTCTGCTCACTGAAAGTCTTCATGAAGATGTAGAAATATTTATGGATCTGATGAAGTCCTTTGTCAACATGTCTAGCCTTGTACCTCTTGATCCTGTGGACCCATGTGCACTTGAAAATATTCCTTTCTAGTGGAAGTGGAACCAGATGCCAATTCTGATTCTTTAGGAGTGAAGCATACTACTTTTGCATGACTTCTTTCCATAATGGATTTCCAACAACCTCACTATAGGTATGTGGATCAGAAGAATGAACCATATAGAAATGCATGGGCATCGCTGGTTCAGAAGCTGAAAGTACATGAGAAGGATCCTCGTGCTGAGATCGGGTCCTCCTCGAATCCAATGGATTCACTGCAAGGATACCTGCTGCCTGAAGTGAAAAATGTGCCTTCTTGGGAATCTATCGAAACTTTAGTGCTGACTTCTTATCTGGCTATACTACCTTCTTATTTCCATGTATATAATCTGAGTGTATGGAATCATCTCTGATGTATGAAACTGATGGAAGCACAAGAGTATGTGCATGTTTCACTAGAGGTGCAATAAAATTAATCTCCTTATGTGTAAGTAGAAAAGATGAGTCATCATTAGAAAACTTAGTGAATTTATAAAACCTTGAATTGTGATCCACCTCACCAATTGCAATGATGGAATTGTCATGCATGTCAATTACTGAAACTGAATCTGATGTAAATTCAACCTTTTTACCTTTCTGAGTGATATGATAAACTAAGAGAAGATTCATAGAAAGCTTTGGAACATTTAAAACATTCTCAAAACTTCCATTATGGAGTTTCACTCTCCCTTCTCGTGCTACTGCTACTAGAGTATCATCCCCCATGAGAATAGGGGGTCTTGAGCATGGAATCAAAGAAGAGAAAACTTCCTCTTTCACTTCCATATGATGAGATACACCAGAATTTATATTCCATGAATCATATGAGCAATTAATTGCAACAAGAGCGTGATTATTACCTTTCTTAGGAGCATGATATTCTTTCTGCTTCTTCTTGAATCCCTCTGGAATGAAGTTTCCAAGGTTGTTATGTTGAAGTGCATGTCCCATAAGATCAATTTGTTTCTTCATGCATGTGGATTCTTCATGATTCAATTTATTGCAGTAAGTGCACTGCTTTCCCTTCTTCTTCTTCTTGGAATCTGAAGAGTCTTTGGAACTTGAAGAATCATTAAAGGGTTTGGAATATCCCTCCTTCTCATTCTGTTTCTCCTTCTCGTTTTGTTTGGATGATATTATTCCATCATGCATGGTGAGTGCATGTTCTTTCGGATCCTTCATGAGGCCCATATGTATGATTTTTGTCTTCTCTTATGTGAGAGACTCAATGATCTAAGCCATCGTAGGAATTTTCCACTTTGTTCCAAAAAGACATCTTCCAAAATGGAAATTGGAGACTTATACAACGTATTTTGGTCCTAGTTTGGCCAATTTTGTTAGAATAAGTTTTTTCTCTTGTGTAGACTTGTCAATACCAAATTCACCCAATCTCAAAATCAAAGATTTAAATTTTGTAAAGAAATCCTGTATATTATCAAAACTTTTAGGGTCTGAGGTCTTTTGTAGACTTGTCAATACCAAATTCACCGAAGCTCGAAATAAAAGATTTAAATTTTGTAAAGAAATCCTATATATTATCAAAACTTTTAGGGTCTAAGGTATTCAACCTAGCTCAAGCATATGACCTCGCATCTCATCCTTCTTGTCAAAGAGTCCTTCCAAGGTGGTCTAGATCTCATTTGGAGTCTTGCATGCGACAACATGAAACCATAAATCAGTGGATATTAACTCAAGAAGTAGTCTTGTGGCCTCATCCTTACGGTTGGCCCATCTGGTCTTCTAAATCACTGATGTAGGTTTTGTTTCTGTCACCATCGTCAAATTATACAATCCTTTTCTTTTGAGTTGGAATGCGGCCTTCGAATTCCATTCAAAATAGTTGTACGGTGTGAGTATTATCATCATAATTGATTGAATAAGTTGCATCATCTCCATCCCTTCTATTGATTCTGAAAAGATCCTGAAAACCTAGATCGTGGATTCCGAGATATGACAGACGGTTCTATGGAAACTATAGATATGATAAAACAACTATATCTCCTAAAATATGATGTGGGTTTTGGAGATTTTTGGTGAGCATGTGAATCCCTATGTTATAAGTCTTTGGTCACAAATTCAACCCGATCGAGATCGCGGATTTCAAGATATGGCTATTTTACTGTAGAAAACCAATTTTCTGGAGGGTAGCTGAATCGTCACACCCTAGAGAAGGATAGGTTGCGACGATTCCAATCGTCACACCTTTTGATAGGGATAGGCTGCGACGATGACATAAACTAGGTTTACTCAAATTCTCTTTCGCTCTTCTCTGGATTGTCTGGGTTTCTCCACGCAAATCGGCTCTGATACCATGTCAATGTTTCATGGAAACCTTCACAGGAGACCTAGTTAAAGCATACACAAACAAATTTTATCAAGAAAAGGAAGAGAGATACAATATGAAGAATGAGAATCAATGTATATTATGATTTTTTCAATGAGTGAGTTATATTCACTCATATTGGCAATGACATCCTATCTTAGGAATGCATGCATAATAGTGATGGTCTAAAATTAGAAATTCTAAAATAGAACTAGTTAGTTAACTCCCACTGAACTAGTGTGCTGAAAATATAAATTTCTCCAACATGGCCCTTCCCCACGTCATGATGACGTTAGCATACGAAAAATACTGAAATTTTTCTGATTTCGCCTATTTTCCAAAATTCCAAAGATGCTCAAATTCGCCCAAAAATGGAATTCCTTCTTGGGTCATCATTAGAGCGTCGTGGCTAAGCTTAATACAATGAATTCAAGCCCTGTACATATACATTTGTATGTTGCTTTCAAATTCAACTTTTTCACTTCAAATTTGCTAGTATTTAGCTGCAGGAAATTGAGGTTTTTTCCCAATTTCATTCTATTTCACCATGGTCCCTCTGCAACCATTAAATTTATTCAATTTCACTCCACTAAACACAAATTCAATCTCTATAGCCACCAATTACTTGGGTGCACAATTGGTCTATATTTCTGGCATGAAAGTTTTTTCAATTCCTTCGCAAATTGGGAAACTTATTTAACCATTTTTGCTCAGTCAGCCAAAGCCTTATGTTGACTTCAAATTTGACCAATTACAGGTCTGAATTTGCTTAGACAAAGATTAGAATTAGAAAAAACTCACCCTTGGACCAAATTTCCCAAATCCAAAGAAATTTAACAACAAAAATTGGGGCTTTGGCCGAATCTCACTCGATTGCTCCCAATTTCACCACAAAAACACCGCAAACATTTTTGTCAAACAATTTGCAAATGAACTCTTCCTGACATTCTATCAAAGAGTTCTCTTGCAAACTCTGTAATTTCAATTTTGCGCTCTTTTAAATGGCTTATGCAGGCTCGATGTTGCAAGATGTTCTCTGATACGAATTTGTAACATACCCAACCACCAATTGAGCTATACCACTCAAAATTTTGATCTCTGATACGAATTTGTAACATCCCCATTATCAGGGATTCAACAACATTCTCTTGTAACGTTCCCAACCTCGATCTAGAACATGCCATGCGGAATTACGAATTCTTATGCCATTAAATTAAATAATAAAATATTCATATGAACAAAGTTAAGCGTAAATAATAACAACATGCATGCAACAATAACAATTCATATATATAGAATTTAATAACATAGATTCCATGACTAAAAACTCATAATTTCACACACACGGTAAATTGAAATAAGAACATGAATTAAACTTATCTCAGGAAATAAACACCAACTGCATCCAGACCTTCCACATTCCTCCCATCCTTAGACCACACTGCTCATAACTGTCAGCATTGGGTCACCCCCGAGATGGGGCTAATTCCACCAGGGTAAGGGTTTCTAACCCAGGCTAAGGTCTCTTTAATAACACATAAACTCAGACACAAGTGTCTAGTCAAACTAACAACTTACAATATCTCATTCCCTACATGCATGTCCCACCCTAGGAAGTGTGCCCCTTCTCTACTAAACATTCCTTTGGTTGTCCCACTTCCCTTCTGAGGCTTCAACAACAGGCCGGATAGGAAGTCTCAAAGCCCTGTAGATACAATTTAGCACCTTGGGAAATCAATTCCCAACAATTCTCTCACCTGGAGAGAATGCTCATGGGCCTAACAACCCATTATTTAGAACAACAAAAATCTCACCTAGAGAGAAATTCCTAGGGGCCCGACAACCCACTTCTTCAATTCAATCCTATGGGCCTGACAACCCACTTCTTCAATTCAATCCTACGAGCCTAACAACCCGCTTCTTCAATCCATCTCCCAA
Organism: Picea engelmannii; assembly: GCA_009831015.1. Classification (NCBI taxonomy): domain Eukaryota; kingdom Viridiplantae; phylum Streptophyta; class Pinopsida; order Pinales; family Pinaceae; genus Picea; species Picea engelmannii. The sequence continues at coordinate 271,945 of ML801929.1, read as the reverse complement.
CTAACAATACAAGTGCAGGTTCCTCGTTACAGTCCAGTACTGTAATGTACGATTCACAATTGCCTCCGTGAAGGAATAATCCTCCCCCTCACACTATGTCCCAATATATATATATATATA
>ML801929.1:252780-270246 GCA_009831015.1 Picea engelmannii | reverse complement strand
TTCCTCGAAGATACCCTTCAGTTTTTCCAACACGTATCTGCACACATAGAGACACAAATAAACCTTTCACAAGATCAAACGAATCATGTATAAATGGATAATAGATATAGTGACATAACATAACAATGTAAATTCCCTACAAAGATTATAACAATTACATACAATAAAGTAAGGAGGAAAATATTGTATATATTCTATTAATGGACAAATGGTTTTCAACTTACAATCGAGGAAGTTGATGCAGTGCTTTCCAAAGTTCCTTGATCAAGCTATGTAATCAAATTGCCAGAATAAGTTTGCTTTCTCCTTTCTCTCCCTTTTCCCATGGGAGGCCCTCAATATATAGGATAATAGAGATAATATAAAAGGTTGATCTATATAGGATCTAGATGCCCAATATAACAATCTTCTTGAGGTCAAATTACAAAAAAATTGAGTTTTAATATCATCTCTTAGAAACTAATCCTAAATAGGGAGTAACAGACTCAGTCGTGCCCTGCATTCTTGCAGGGAGAGAATGATCTCCCTTTGAAAGAGGAAAAGGAGTGACCAAAATTTTTGTTCATGGGATGTAAAGGGACAACCATCAATGAGGAAAAAAGGGACTGCAAACTCAGGGGAAAAGTAGTATCATTCAATGTTTCATACTGCTAACCTCTAGATGATACTGATCGGGTGATCATGTGGAAAATAATTGTATAACACTTGTCCTTCTTGTCCTCCATTGATAGAGAAATAAATTTTTTGGCAAACTAATAAAACTCCATGGCTCTAAAAAATTTAATGTCCCTAGATGTTGAAAATACCGAATCATAAACCCGATCATGAAATTATTGCTTAATCTAGTGCTTGGAAGTCTGTAAACGCATTTTACTGGCTCGGTTCACAAGCTTCTTAACATTTTTCTATGTTTCAGGAGGGGTGCTAAGATGAAAGAGTTGTATGGAATGATATACCACTCTTTCTACCCCTATGCTATGTGAACAACAGGAGGTCCACTCAGAGGGAAGAGGCTTAGATACACCTCTCCTTCTAGTTCCACATTTAATCAATTCTAGAATACCCTTAGGAATTTGGTCAACCATGGAAAAAACAGGGTAGCATCGACACTGAGAGGGTAAGACCATAGACGGGGAGTCTATTCCATTTTTTAGCTAAAGGAATTTTGAAACAACCACCCTCATAAATAGAGCCCAAATATCTGAGAGGTGATTTTCAATGGGACCTAGGCAGGGGAAATAAAGGAGTAGAGATATTCCAAAGAAAAATGAGTGAACCCTTGAAAAAAAGAGTCTGGAACCATGCTTGAGGGAAAACCAACAAATGGGCCACACCATGAAATGTGCCTCACTAACAAAATAGAGATTTTAGTAAGAAGCAACAAGGAATAGACCCCAAAAAGTGGAGGGACTGTCAGTCTTGACAAGATGGTTGTTCCAATGTGGAGAGGGTCCAGAGTCCTCACTCTTGGGAAAAATAAATGGCCCACCCCTAATTTGAATATTAACAAAGCGATGTCTAATAAGGGCCATGATCATCCATACATCCATTATAAAACATCCTTATAGATTAACTCGAAACCATAAGTGTTCTCCATTAGAAGAAAAATAGCACAATAATGGAGAAGATCCTCTCCACCTCCTTCATCAATAGCCTTTAAACCTTGAGGAGATATCCCACACATTTCTTTGGTGTTCAACATCCTAAACCATATCATCCCATAGAGAGAGTAATGACTGGAGGCACAACTATCGATCCTTCATCCTTCACATGGAAGTGGAATTGGTGCCTCGTTCAATCACTGGATTTGGGGGATTGTTGTCCATTTCATTTAGATTAATGGAATCTTCTTGAAGTTGGACCCGTCTCAAAGCTTCCCACAATGACGTGAAGTTTTTTCCTATTGATTCAACCCCCTAATTTTCCATATGACTACAAGACCATTGGATTTTCTACATATATGAGAGGTAGAGATGGTTCGAAAATGACTAAGAAGAACAACTATGTGAGATAGTATTGAGGATAAATGTCAGTTAGATGATACCTTGTCTAGACAAGAGTCACATAGGAGCCTTGTAAGGGTCTATATAATAATGGTCGAGTCCACTTCCACCACTAGCCTATGGTATTTTAGTTTTATATCTAGAGAGAGACTGTTATGATCTAATTCCTTAAAAATGATAAAAAGGTTAATGAATATAGTCAACTTTGAGGGGGAAACATCCTTTTACAATATATCCAATTCATAACACAATATGAGATGAGATATGATGATCCTAAGACTAGGTCTCCTTGGTATATATATACATATAGGAGACACAGGGTACAATTATAATGAAAGGGTGTAGTGAAGGGTTCTATCCTACATACAAATATAACACTAGAAATGTAATAATTCAATATCTAGGGGGATTAATAAGGGGTTTTATACATAACATGGGGCTTTGTCTAGGGCTTAACATTCCCCTCCCATTCAAAAAAGTTTTGTCCTCAACACTTGACTAACCATAGGTGTTTTTGCAAGAACAAATCATCTTCCCATATCACCACTTCCACTAGTAGGTTCTTGCATTTGTCAAGGTACTCTATAATTGTTGGATTTCTCAACTCCTTAATCATTGTTTCAAGAATTCTTTCTGGTTCTAGTATGACTTTCACTTCTTCATTATATCTAGTAAAATAGTTTGGTCTGGGATCTTGTTGTCAATGACTTTCTTTAAGAAAGAAACATGGAAGACTGGATGTACATGTGAAGATGGAGGCAACTCCAATTTGTAAGATTTATTTCCTATCCTTTGAAAAACCTTATGGGGGGCATAATTTGGTGCTAAATTATTGTTCTTATTTTGTTCCTTGAGGTACATCTATTTATATGGTTGTATCCTCATAAATATCCAATCCCCCACTTCGAATTCCCTTTCACTACGATGTTGATATGCTTTTTGTTTCATCCTATTTTGTTCCATAACCAAGTTGTCCTTCAATATTTTGAGAGCCTCTTGTTTATTCCCTACATGGTCCTCCATTCCTTGAACCTTTGTAGCCCATTTCAAGGGTGATGTGATGACGGAGGATGATATCCATAAAGTGCCAAAAATGGGGAATTTTTTTATGAAGTATGGAAATATGTGTTGTACCACCATTCTGCCAAGGGAAACCTCTTGACCCATTGTGCTTTTTTTATCATATGCAAAGCAACAAATATATCCTTATATACATTTATTCACAATATCAATTTTCCCATCGGATTGAGGATGGTAAGATGAGGCATGAGCCAATTGAGTACCCAAACAAGAAAATAATTCATTCCGAAAAATTCCATTGAAAATTGGATCTCTATTACTTACAATAATATTGGGGACTCCATGTAGCTTTTGAAGTAGTTCCATGAATGTTTCATCTACTGTACTTTCTTGAAAAGAATTATAAAGAGAGAAAAAATGGGCATAATTTGTTAGTTGATCCACTACTACCATGATGATAGTCTTTCCTTTAGATTTGGGTAAACCTTTAATAAAATCCATTGAAACTTCTTCCCAACACTGACTTGGTATAGCTAATGGTTGTAGTAGACTTGGAATCTTGATTGTCTCTCCCTTATTATGTTGGAAGACCAAACATTCAAACTCAAACTTTTAAACATCAGTTTTAAGACCTTCCTAGAAAAAATCCTTCTTGATCCCGTGGTACATTTTCAAGAATCCTAAATTTCCTCCTATAAGAGAAGTGTGCCATTCTAGAAGGAACTTCTATTTGAGTTGGGAATTACTACATAAATATAGGTGATCTCGATACCATAGAAAATCATTCTTCCATACAAAATTATCTAATGAAATGGGGTCTTCTTGTGTTTTTTGGATGATCTTGCATATGCCTTGATATTGCTTCCATTACATCCTTCTTCCACCCAATCAGATTACATAATATAAATAACACATAGTTTACCTTTTGTTTCTTCTTCTTTCCTTTAAAGGGCATTTTCCACAACATTATGTTTTCCTTTTTGTATATAATTCTAAAGTCACAACCTAGAGTCTTTGTAAACAAATTTTGTTTCTCTTATGAAGACAATCATTTCTCCAAGAAGTAATTTAGAGAATCATGATATGTTTCTACTTTGAAGTGTCTTCTTATTAGGAAAGGGCATCATTTCTTAACTGCATGTAGTATGTCCAACATGTTTTTTTCATAAATCAGTTTGAGTAATATTTTTCCTTTAATTTGGTTTCTCTCAAAGGAAAGGGGAATTTCTTCTTGCATTAAAACTCCACCAATTCAATGGCTTGAGGAGTCACACTCCATGATAAATGGTTTTTTGAAGTCAGGTTTGGTGAGGATGAGAGTTGTACACATATCCTCCTCAAGTTTTCCAAAAGATTTGGTTGCTGCAGTCTAAGAAAATGATTCCTTATTTAATAATTCTATTAGAGGTTTTGTTATTTGTCCATAGTTCTTGACAAACTTATGGTAAGATCCTTTCAATCCTAAGAATCATCTAACTTTCTTCAAGGTTTTTGGAATTGGTCATTCCCTCATAGATTTAATTTTTTAGGGTGCACTTTTACACCTTCATGAGATATAACATGACCCAAATATTCCACTTCTTGAACCCCAAAGGAACACTTGGAAGGATTTTCATAAAGTTGTTTCTCTTCCAATAGTTGTAATACTTTTTCAACATGTTGTATATTCTCTTCCCAAGATTTCTTGTAGATTTGTATGTCATCAAAAAATACCAACACAAATTTTCTAAGGAACGGATAGAAAATAGAATTCATCAAGATTTGAAATGTTGAAGGTGCATTAGTAAGTCCAAATGGAATAACAAAAAAATCATAATGATCTTCATGTGTTATAAAAGTTGTTTTGGGAATGTCTTCCTAGCTTATTCTGATTTGTTGATATCCCGAACGAAGATCCAACTTAGTAAAGAAAATTTCTCCATGCAATTAATATAATAATTCATCAATGATAGGAATAAGAAACTTATCATTGATGGTGATTTTGTTGAGCTATCTATAATATGTACACACACGCCATGAACCATCCTTTTTTGTAACCATCACCACTAGTGAAGAGAAATAACTTTGGCTAGTTTGAATGATGTGACCTCCAACATTGCTTGGATCATATGCTCAATCTCACTTTTCTATGCATATGGATACTTGTAAGGCCTAATGTTAGGTGGTACACTTCATGGTTTCAAATGAATAGCATGGTCAAGATCTCGAGCAGGTGGAAGACCCTTAGGTATTTCACCAAATACCTTGGAATGATTGTTGATAACTCTTTGGAGATCTAATTGAGCAGAGGATATAGATGTTTGAACATCAATTTACCACAATTGTGCAATTACACCATGGTGTCCCTTTTTGAGTAATTTTTTCATGCTATTAGAGCTTACAGCCTTATATGATTTCCCTTGGATACCTCTAAGCTCAATTTCCTTTCCATATGAGGAAATATCATGAAAAGATCTTGAAAATTAAGGGCCATTGTTCCCAATGATTGTAACCGTTGGGTGCCTAATACAACATCAACACCACCTATTTGGATGGAACTCATGGGACTATCCAAAAAATACTCCCTCATATTGAGCTTAATACTATGGAACTCCAAGAAAAATTTATGGTACCTCCATCTGCAATCTTTACTTGAAAATATGGTGCTAGAAATACAAAGAAATTGAGATATTTTTGTAATTTGTAATTGATGAAGTTATGGGTACTACGATAATCAATCAACACTGTTACCTTTTTATTTTTAATGTATCCTTGTATCTTGAGGGTTTTTGGATTACTGATGTCAGCCAATGCATGACAAGATATTATTGGAATAGTCTCTTCTAGATATAGATCTTGTGGTGGTTTCAATTTTTTTTCTTCATCTTCAAAATCTATGTAGAATAATTTCTTCTCACCGCATTTATGCCCCTTACTGTACTTTCTGTCACAATTGAAACATAGTCCCTTTTCTCTTATTTCATCCATTTTTTGAGGTGTCAACCTTCTCGGTTCAGGTACAATTATGTTGTGAACCCAAAAACTATCTCTACTTCCTGCATATGCTCCAATGGTTGACTTGTGTGTATCCGTATTCTTGTCTTGAATATGATGAACAAATTACATAGCTTCGATAATATTTGCAGGATGTCTTAAGAAAATCTCATGTTTAATGTCTTCTTTTAATCCACCCATGTAATATTGAAAAAAATGTTCATCATTTATGTTATCCACCCTTGTGGCCAATACCTGAAATTATGAATTATAATATTCAATACAACTTAAGTGCTTGATTATTGTCAATTGAATGAAGTATTCATGTTACCAAACTTTCCCATATTGTGCTTCTAAGTTTATTGTAAATAAACCCCAAGTATAATGATAAAAACGGGGCTTCCTTTTAACTACCCTTTGATACCATTGATATGGTTTTATCTCAAAGCTCAAAGTTGCTATATGAATCATTTTCTTATCATTCATAATATTATGAATTTCAAAATATTTCTTTATTTGGTTCACCTAGGTAAAGACATATGTTCCATAAAACTTCTTTAATTCAATCTTGGGAAAGTTGAATTTATAACCCACATCATAATTAACTCCACTATTAGAGTTAAATCCACTTGAAAATTTCTTATTACCAACATGTTGTTCAACATGAATACTACCTTTATTTTCATGAGTCACTTTGGTCACAGTGTCACTCTTAGGAAGCTTCCCATCTAAGGTTTGTAAAATGAAAATTTTTAATTCTTCCATCATTTTATCCATCAAACATTCCATTTTATTCTCCACATTTTTTTCCATTTGTTCCATATTTTCACCCATATTCTTTTCCATCTATTCCATATGTGCAATATTTTTATTCATCTTCTTTTCCATCTTTTCAATTTGGTGAAAATTTTCATCTCTTTCATCTTGAGTCATAGTTGAAGTCAATGGAGGTTTATTTTTTGAAGGACGTTTTGGAGGAGCCTTGGAGCCATGTGAGAAAACAATAATTCTATTATTTTTCCTCTTTTCACAAATTTTGAATCACCAAAAATGAATCTTCCAATCAAAAGTTATGCCAGTTGTAAGTTATGTACCTTTAAAACCCTAATTTGGAGTATGTTTGGATGACTTACCTTTTGTTAAATACCTATACCGGATCTGCAAATATACTTCAATAATACCAAGAATAAACCATAAACCATTCACCATAACATGAACACAAGAAATAGAGAAAACCCTTGGGGTAGGGTAACACCATATATTAATCCTCATGGAAGGATAAAACTCCTCAAGCAATCCTTGCTTGTACAATCACAATATTCTTCACTACGTTTCATTACATTGCCTACACTTATTTATATAGCTCTCCCTATATCCTAGGAACCTTCTAGAGATCATTCTCACATTTATTACATCCAACTACCATAGTGGTCCTTTATTAATATCGTGGACCTAGTCCACCTTACATTGAATGACCACATTCTCATATATTAAATGACTTCCACTAATAACACATAACTCCATTCCCACTGGGTACCTCCCTAGGTACCCCATATTACCTCCCTTGGTATACTACATTCCATCCCCCTTCACATGTTTCGTCCTCGAAACATGAGAAGAAGCCATACAATATGACCGGCTAAGCAGTGTAGCCAACTGGTACCAAGTACGACCATCCACCCATCCTAATGGAAGTTTAACATGATGTCTATCTGCTAGCTTTCCACCCTGATCTTTCTCTACCTCATGTTAGGGTTTACATGGGATTGTTTCTGTATCTTGATCTCTTCCCGTAGTGCAGGTAGTCCTCCATGCACCTCTTGATCAGTTTCCTGTCTGGTGCCCTGCTGGTGCATAAATGTGTTGATGTACATTCCCTTGCCTTGATGACTTTTGTGTCACTATATGATGTGGATGGCGATATACAAAAACTGTAGGAATTTGTTCTTTTTTCTTCAAATTTGCAACACTTTGTGCCTTTGAGTCAATGACCTCCTTAGCTTCCTAATTATGTCCTTCTTGTAGTTTTGCTTCATCTCCTTCTGTAGACTCTGCCTCTAATTCAACTTTAGACTGGGCAATAACTTTTTTGCTAGCTTCCATGGGTTCATATTTCTTACTAAGAGACACATCCTGCAATGTGATTTTCTTTTTCTTGTACCACAAATTTAAAAACTTCTTTTGCACATTAGTATTAATAGTAGCCACTTATTCTATCCAAGGATATCCCAAAACAATATCCACTTCATCCATATCCATAGCATAAAAATCTGAATGCAACACATATTTATCCATGGTAATCTTCAAATCTTTAAAAGTTTGAACATTTTCACCCTCAACCTATGTGCTTTGAATATTCTTTGTTGGAACTTGCAATCTATTAACCAACTGGACATTGATAAAATTATGCATGCAACTAGGGTTAATAGAAACAATAATATTTTCTTTATGAATACAACCATGAACCTGTAATATAGATTTTCACATGAAAATAAACTCTTGGTTCTCTCTTTATCCTTATTTTCTCCATGAGACCACTTGTTTAACAATATTTTTTCAAATTCTCCATTGGAGAGTGTCATCATCTCCTTATAATCAAGTGATTTCCACCAAATGGCAGCATCACCTTGCAATTTGAGATCTACCCAATGGGGCCAATTCTCTTCCCATGCTAACTTTATTTCCTTAATGAATAATTCAATACTAGGGCCATCACATTTCCCTGTAAAATACATCTTGCTATGAAAAACCCCCAAAAATAGAACAATAAGTTATGACAGAAAATTGTAGCTTTTTCCAAAAAAAACCCTGAAAAGATGTTGAATTTAAAATGCTCATAACTTTACTTCCCGAACTCTGTTTCGGCTGATGTTTTTTTTGAAATTGGGTATTTTTCCAGGAGGAATTAAAATACCCAATTTGTTTTTCCAAATTCATCTTGTAAATCTTCATATCTGAACCTGAAGTGCACCACCCTCTTTTTCTTCCCTAGAAAATATTCTTCAAAAAGAGAAAACAAATCTTCCCTTCTTTGGCCAAGGAAAGTGCTCTGATACCAATTGTTAAGTACCTATACCGGATCTACAAATATACTTCAAGAATAAAAAGAATAAACCATAAACCATAAACCATTCACCATAACATGAACACAAGAAATAGAGAAAACCCTTGGGGTAGGGTAACACCATATATTAATCCTTATGGAAGGATAAAACTCCTCAAGCAATCCTTGCTTGTACAATCACAATATTCTTCACTATGTTTCATCACATTGCCTACACTTCTTTATATATCTCTCCCTATCTCCTAGGAACCTTCTAGAGAGCCTTCTCACATTTATTACATCCAACTACCATAGTGGTCCTTTATTAATATAGTGGACCTAGTCTACCTTACATTGAATGACCACATTCTCATATATTAAATGACTTCCACTAATAACACATAACTACATTCCCATTGGGTACCTCCCCAAGTACCCCATATTACCTCCCTAGGTATAATACACCTTTGTCCTAATATATCTATGAACTTTGAACCCTTTTGAGTCTGAATTTTTGGCCTATAGTACTTTGATGTTACATTTTAAACCCTTGAAAATTTCATAGTCTGAACCTTCACTGATAAATCGTTATAGCGCAAATAATGAAATGGATTGTTTAAGACAATTTCAGTACTAGTAAAAATACCAAATGTCCACAAGAGAGATCTCACAAATTACAATGATTCAATTTCTAAAAAAAAAATCATATGTTATTCTCTATGTCTCCTTAGGATTCCAAATATTTTCGATTCTGAAACTACACCAAAATTATTTTATAGTGAAAATAAAAAGATGACTCCTTTGAGACTAATATCAAGACTAGTCAAAATCCCCAACTTACACAGAACATATCTCTGAAACTGTAACGACCCACAACTTGTAATTTGTGCTCGACATACTTCACTATGTTGTATTGCATCCAAAAAAGTTTACTCTCTAAAATTGATGCAGGGATTTATGAGGATCATAACTTTTGACTCGGTTATCTGTTTGGGTAGAAATTTTACAAGGATTTTCATCTTGAAGAGTTCACTTTTGTTTCAATTTGATCCTTCATATCGAACATTGTTTTGACACTTTTTTGGGGCCAAATTTCTTCATATAAGGCCTCAAATTGGGGTTTTAGTGTTTTTACAAAAAATTTTAAATTAGTAATTATCAGTTGTCTCTTAGTTTATGCACCTAATCAGAAAAGCGAGTTGAAAAATACTGTCGCTCCAGTTATCTTTGAGTTATTGGTCAATTTTAGATTCATCCAATAATTTCCTAAAATTAGTTGTTTTTCTAAAATTAGTTTCTTTCAAAAATCTGAAATAGTAGTTATAAGGGTTTGAACTTCGATTGTAATAGTTAGGATGGGGAAGGAATGAAATATATTTATTTTCCATTCTTGTGTGTTTTTGTGGTTTTTTAAATCTTGTAAATGAATCTGAGTTCATTGCCTACATCATCTGGTATCAGAGAAGGAATATGGATGGGAGAAGAAGAGGAAGATAAGGCCTTTCTCAGATGCGCAGAGATATGAAAAACCTCCAAAGGCAAGTAATAGATCTTACAAACATGTTGGCTAGTCAGAGAAGAATACAAAGAGAAGCATCCGATGAGGAGACAAACCAAGGATATGTAGATGAACATATAGATCATGAAGAAGAACAATTAGAGCGCACAAATTTTGAAGAAATGATGCTTAAGGCTCTAGAAGGGAGAAATGATGGGATCTGTTAACTCCCAAAATGAAACCGTCCTTTTGGTTGAATTTTGTAGTGGATAGCATGGCCATCGGTAGTGTTCTCAAGTTATTTTTGAGTTTTTATAGCTGAAAAGTTTTAGGTTTTGGTGTGTCTTAAGGAAATAATTTGACCCATAAAGTCTTCTTTCCAAAATTTTCATTTTTTACTTTCCTCAGCTAACGTATGTCCGAAAATTGATTGTGCGTTGTGGAAAGTATCGACTTTCAGCAGCTAAGGAGCTCTTTTCATTTAGTTGGTGCGCTGTTGAAAGTGGTAAAGTTCAAAAGGTTCGACAATCAAGTTCGCGGGTGGCGCGCTGTGGAAAGTACATGCTTTCCACAACTACGAAGCGGTTTTTTACAATATGGCGCGCTGATGAAAGTAATTACTTTCCACAGCTAAGGAGTGTCTTTTATAAAGAGGTACGCTATTGAAAGTGCATACTTTCCACAGCTAACAGGGGTTTTACAAGGGGTCGCGCGCTGGTGAAAGTGGCGAGCGGGCAGTTGACAGAGGCGCTTTCCACGGGCCATTGTTGAAGAAGAGCAGGAATCACGTGCGTGATATCCACGACTGAAAGAAATGATGATATGATCATCCCACGTCAGGAAAATCCAAGGCATGCACTGATAAGAGTGGGCAATAATACAAACTCAATTACGCATGTCAGGATATGACTGTAATTCGAATCCGGTCCAGAACCCACGCTCAATGTTCATGACTTCCGGGATGGCAAGTTCGTGTTCGATGATGCAGGTACAGAGGAGGTACCGCTGACCTGACACCATCAAACCAGACAATGGTTTCATATCAAAAATCATTTCCAGAATGCTGTCGAAGTTTTCATTTGTTTCAAAACAGAGCCGAAGCCCGAACTGCTTTTAACAGCGCAGAACCTCGGCTCGACTAGGTAGTTATAGGGGTTATAATTGTCAAGTTTTTCGAGCAACAAAATGGTGAGAAAACGTAGTGGCGCTCTACTCAAGAGAGATATGGATAATTTGTCTTTTCTACAATCACATCCCGGAGTCCAGAAGTATTTTTCGAATGCAGGGTGTATGGAATTCGTCGAAAGGTTACAAGTTGGGTGCCACCAGGCTACATCAGAAGCCTTTGCCAAGAATTTCGATGGAAATAAAGCTCGCATTAGGTCCATGGAAATCAGAGTGAATGAGGTTGTCATCGCCGCAACTACAGGTTTGCCAAGAACTGGTCAGAGCTGGTTTAAAACCACTGCTCCTAAAAATCTGGATTTCAGAGTTTATTTGAAAGAGGGGTACAGTCACAAAGCATGGAGGAAAGGTATGCTTGTTTCATATCTAGATGAAGAATGGCAAGAATTCTTCAAGGGTATCCAATTGTACATTACCTCAGAGGGAAGATATGATAAACTAATGATGTACCATTTTAAACTAGTGGATCACTTCACAGGCAAGACCCCTATTAATTTGCCTTATTTCTTATATCAAATTCTAACTAAGGTATGCAAGAGAATTAGAGCTCAACCCTTAAGCGTGAAAAATACTTTGTGCCACCTCGGCCTCATAAAATTGATCATCCTGGAAGAATTGAAACAATAGGGGAGGAGCTGGGAGCACTTTCTGTTCTGGGAAGGTTTTGAAACCCAGAATCAGACTGCAAATGAACAGGTGAAGGGTTCCATGAAACAATCATCTCCTCAAAGCAGCTCAAGAAGAAGAAGGGCCTTGCCAGGACCTTCAGAGGACAAAATATCTGGAATGAAGCCCCACAGGTTGAAGAGAAAGTTGAACTTTGAGCAGACCACCGAGAAGACTACACAGCAGAATACAGGGCATTCTACAGAGCAGAGTACAGGGAAAAATATACTTAACTTGCCTTATTCAGATTCAGACACTGAGCAGCAATACTAATGCCCTGTCATCAAGAGTTCTGAGCAATCAGCTGAGTGTGCACAGAACTATGAAACTTTAAATCAGACAGAACAGGGAGCATCATCAAAAAAATCCAAATCAAAGAAGTCTCAGAAGATCAAGCACCTCAAGGAGGTAATTTCCCAGCAAGAGGTCTTGGAGCGGGTGATTAAAGAGAGATATAAGAAGTTATCTGAAAACTTCGCCAAGACCAATGCTGCATTTGAGAAATTGGATAAGGAAAGTGTCAAAGAGAAGAAAAGGAAGAAAAAACTCACTAAAGACTACAACAGCTTGTGGTGGCTTGCCAAACGCCTCAAAAGACAGATCAGGAGGTTGAAACAAAAATTGAAGCAAAAATCTCATCCAGACCTAAAGGTTCTTGCTCAAGTCGCCGTCAATATACAAGGTGAGAAATCGGATACCCACTGATTTTGGTTTAACATCAAATTTCATAGGTGAAAACTCTTTTTGTGCGCAATCAGGACTTTCAACAGCGCAAGGCTATTATTCTATTACCCGTTAGCTGTGGAAAGCGACAACTTTCAACAGCTAACCCGTGAAGAAATTAAACGGTTGCGCTGTTGAAAGATGGGAAAGCAATTTTTGAAGCAAAAGACACAACATTTCATTCCAAACGGGTTCTGAAGGGATTCCAGTGTATCAATGGACTATTAGATCAGATGCAAGAAGTTCAACATTAGGGATTCGAGAGATTTTTTGGTTACACATGCAAAACCATTTCCTAGAAAATTGACATGAATGTTGGGAAATCCAACAGTCAGAGACAGGTGTCCTGCTAGTTTTCAACACATTGCAGATACAAGGAGCTGAAGGACGCAGATGGTGATTTTGGAGACTGAAGACAGTTCGACTACTTAATTTAGTTGTTAAAGACTTTAATTTCAAGTTGTTTAGATAGAATTGAGTTGGGTTTATTAAATACAGATCCATGTTTTTAGGATCTGTGTAACTGTTTGTAAGAGGCTATAAATTCCTGTTTTTGATGTGAAACAAAGTTTGGATTCTGGATACAGTAATACTCTTTTGTACTCAGACCTTTCATTGTTAACACAGATCACAGGTTCCTTTCCATTTTGGTATCAATTTTCCATATTTCTTCTTCACTGTTATCTTGTTGTCAAACCTTGAATAGCTGTTATCCTATTGTTTGGTTCATGACATTATAATAAGTTTCTTTAATTGTTTATTAGACCCTGCTTTGCACTGGTTTATAAGCAATCTTTCTTCATCCACTAAAGGATATTTTACTGTTTAACCAATCTTGGAGAGCACTGTCTATTTGTTTACCATTTTGATGTCTGAATAACATAAGCTGCATTGAGTTATCCCATTGATCCATATTTACAAAATACAAAAACATTCATTTCTTAAGTTACCAAGCACCTTTGGTCTGCAACCACAAAGGGTTTCTTGGAGTGATAACAAATTGGCGCTATTGCCGGGGAGAGGAGATCGAAGATCAGCTTCTCTGGGAGACGACATAGATCTAATTCTTGATGATAGACAAGAAGTAGACACTATTAGGTTGTACATTTTCTATCTGGCGACTCCATTGAAACAAAGTGGCTCCAAAAAGAGCTCACATGAGGGCAAACCCAGAAGGCCCATTGACATTAGTTCCTGATCCAGAAAATATCATCAGCAAGGGCAAAGCTTTGCAAAGACATGCTTCTGGATCTGCAAGTGCAATTGATTCAGGTATTCCTACTGATACTTATCCTCCCATATCTGAAAAGTCTTTGGTTGAATCCCCTGCTGAAATTCAAAATTCTCAGGAAATAAAAATTTCATCTCAAGTTTCTAAGGAAGAAGAACCTTYTTTTTCTTCTAATATTACTGATGYTGYCCTTGAGATTGACATTTCATCCCATMMAAAAGAACTGAATACTGAATYTTCCCAACATAAAGAAAATTCMTCTTCATCTTCTTTTGATTCATCACCTATCAAACCTTCGAAAGGTGTTTTACACACTTACACTAATCTGCCAGTCCTTGAAGAAATTCTCCATGATTTGTCCTCTAAAKGAGAAGAAAATCTAKCTTTGTTKCTCAGTCAGTTTTATAAAGCCTCTTATTTTCCACCTACTTCYGAAACTTCTKCTCRGGGTGAAGTAAGAYARCCATCCTATTCTAACTCAGGMAACACATCTCCTCCATCATMTCCTACGAGCTCCTCATTTCCTCCAYCATCTCCTGCAAGTTCCTCATCTGTATCAATCACCAMGAYTGTCATGGCTGCCCCTTTGACCAGAATGGAACAAATCTTGGCAAACAWATATGCTCCASTTRTGTTGCCAAATCCCCTGTCTKCCATGCCAACAGGTGACTACCAAAAATATATGYCGAAGTTTACAGGAGCAGGGGAGTATACAGCTGAAGAACACATTGAAGCATTTTATGCTTATGCAGAAAACATAAATATTTCAGAAGAAGATGTGTGGACTAGAGTTTTTGTTCAGAGTTTGGATGGCCAAGCCTGAAAGTGGTTCAAAGAGCTACCGACAAATTCAATCATTGGCATTGAACAATTGGATGAAGTATTCTTGAAACATTGGGGAGAAAGAAGAGATATGTTATACTACATTTCCGAGTTTGGAAATTTGAAGAGAGGAGATGGAGAATCGGTCTCGGACTTTATCAAGAGATTCAATAAAATGTTTGGTAAGATCCCTGCAGAGATCAAACCAAGTGATGCATCGGCAAAGATCACATTCTCTGCGGCCTTTGATGAAGAGTTTTGTCTTATCCTTAGAGAAAGACGATCAACCATGCTTGCTTTAATGCAAGATGCTGCTCTTGAAGTTGAGTCAAACATCACAGCCTCTCAGAAGCTTAAAGGAAGGGCAGAAAAGAAGAAGTTTGTTTTCGAGTCCTCCTCCTCTTCTAACAGTCAAATGGAAAAGATGGCTAAAATGTTAGACAGTCTGACATCAGAGATGTCAAAGTTGAAAGTTCAGAATCAGCCACCAGCAAGAGCAAAAGAGCCAAATGCTTTTTCCCCCAGAAATCCAAATGCTTTTCCCTACAGAAGAAATAATCCACAAACTCAGATTCTGCAAAGAGATAGGAATTCTAATGAAGATCAGAGGATAAAAGTCCCTCTTCAGAATGTAGTGATGGACGAAGACAATGGCAAAGATCAAGAGGATGGGGAAGGTGACATTCATTGTGTTGGAGAAGAGACGGGGAAGTCTTATCTAACACAACAAGATTATGAGGAATCATTAAAAACTCAACAGACCGAAGATGATCTCCTTGGTGATGGCATTTTCACAGCAGAGGATAAAAACCGATACAACCTGCGATCTAAATCCAATGCTGCTCAAGCAGATGCATCATCCTCTCCTACAGAGATTGTTGTCCCTGTCAACCAAAAAGACCATGCATCAGAAGATCAGCCAGCAAAGTCTTCAAAGGGGAAAGCACCAACTCTTCCCAAGAAGACTGTTGTCCCTGTCGACCATCAAACTCCAGAAAGTCAGCCTCCTGTTGAACAACAGAAGAATCAGGAATCCCCGTCAAGTCAGGTAAAAATTTCTGATAAAACTGCTGACAAGGCTCCGTATTCTTTTAATTTCAAGGCTGAATTACAAAAGATTAAGATTCCTATCCCTCTTGTTGAGCTGATGAAAAATGAGATGTTTAAAAAAGATATCCTCAAAACTTTAGATCCCCATTCAGTATCTCATTCTGCTGATATCCTCAACATTTATGATGATAAGCCAACCATCACTCTGGGCCAAATGGTAGAAGACAGGGATGAAAACTGTCCTCCCTTCTACATCTCGTTAAATATTCATGAAAAAACACTGCACAATTGTTTGTTGGACTCCGGTGCTTCACATAACTTGATGCCAAAGGCTGTCATGGATGAGCTTGGGTTGGAGATCACCAAGTCTTATCATGACCTTTTCTCCTTTGATTCTCGAAAAGTCAAATGCCTTGGGATGATTAAGGATTTGGCTGTAACCTTGACCCAAGCATCAATGAAGACAATGGTGATGGACATAGTAGTGGCTGACATACCTCCAAAATTCGGATGTCTTCTATCTAGGTCATGGATGAAGAGACTAGGTGGCACTCTCCAAATGGATCTCTCCTACTCTACTATCCTTGTTTTTGGAGGGGTGAACAAAAGACTTTACAAGGAATCTCAGTTAGCATATGTGATCAATGATGAGAAGAACCCATCCAATCATCCTATCTATGCAGTTGACACGGATATGGGATCTTGTATCTTGCAATTTGATGATTCACTACCTGATACATTGTTGCTCAGAAAACCCACAGATCAGATCATAGTTCAGCCCATAGAAACAATAGAGGATGATCTTTGGACCATGTTCTTTGACGGTGCTTGTACTAAGGAGTCAGCTGGAGCAGGAGTGGTATTCATTTCTCCCTCAAAGAAAACTTCTCATTTATCCTTTAAACTTGATTTTAAAGTGACTAATAACATTGCTGAGTACGAAGCACTACTTTTAGGGCTGAACGCAGCAAAGGAGAAGGGCATTAGAAAATTGTAGGTGTTTGGAGATGCAGACTTGATTATTCAGCAGGTGAATAAGTCCTTCCAAGCTAAGCATGTCAGGCTGAAGGCATACAGAGATGAAGTGTTGGAGGCAATTCAAAATTTTACAGATTTTAAAATTACATTTATACCTAGAGCCATGAATGAATTGGCTGATTCATTGGCTATGTCTGCTTGTGCATTTATACCTCCTCTGCCTCACAAATTGTCTTACGAAATTCAAGTTAAACATAGGCCCTCTCTTCCTGAC
>ML801929.1:175582-209847 GCA_009831015.1 Picea engelmannii | reverse complement strand
GTAGATGTAGAGATTCCAATCCTCCAGTAGTTCCAAGAAGCCTTCTCATCTAAGAAAGTCATGTGAACATCACACCACAAAGTCCCATTCCAATGAAGAATGTAGGTTGCAAATATGGTGATGGATAAATGGAAAGCTATCATTACTGATCCATAGCCTCAAAATTGTCTTGCAAGAAACAATTGTGTCCCTTTGATAGTGCCATAGAAAAATTCCATTGACATAGCTCAATAAGAAATAATAGCAAAGACAATTCAACAATTCTGTACTCAACAAATGTGGACTCAGGCCATATGGTGTCATCCTTTATTGATAAAATTGTTTACCAATAGATCAAGTCTATTTGACATAATGATATACCTTTCTTTAGAGTAGTGCCAAGCAGTGTCCATATTAGGAAAAATGGTTTACAATTGAACATATGGAAATTCAATTTCCCTAGTTGCATCTTGAAACAATGGGTATATATATATATATTCCAATGAAAAACTCATTGTATTTGATATCTCAGTAAGAAATAAAAATACACATAAGTTAGCCTTTTGGCTCAGTTCATCTTCCTTGATACTAACCTAGACATATACATTTCATCTTCCAAAAGAGATCCATATATGATTCGTACATAGCCATACAAAATAAATCTAGACAAAACCTAACATAACTAGAATCATCTTTAACCTCCAAGAAAACATAATTCTATATCTACCCCAAGACCTATCAACCAAACATCAAAACATAGACAATTGAGTAGCTTCTAGTAGAGCATTGTCCTTGTATTCACATTCCCACAAGGAGCCTTGTAGCATGATGGCTTATTTTGACAACATATCCTATTTTTGATTAAAATCCATGTAGATATGGAAAAATGAGGCCTCCTCGAACATAGATTTTTTCTACAAGCACAATGCCATGATTGGCTCCAAAGAGTATGACTCCATCCCCACATATTTTTCGTGAGCCTTGATAAGCTCCATCAAATAAGTCCCAAGGCTTTGTGAAATCAATATGGGGCTCATGCAATAACCTTTGGGATTTAATATTAATATTAATATTAATATCAAAATTGATGCCCAAAATATTTTTTTATTTTTTTTCTAAAAACATTTTGGCCGTCGCATATCCAACGACAACTGTTATATATGCAACGGTTTTGCTATATAAACAATGGAAATTTGTCGTCGCATATCCGACGACAACTTTTATATATGTGACGATTTTGCCATATAGACAACGAAAAGTTGTCGTCGTATATCCGACGACAACTTTTATCTATGCGACGGTTATGATATATAAACAATGGAAAGTTGTCATCACATATGCGATGAAAACAATTATCGATGTGATCGTTTTTCTATATAAATAATGGAAATTTTTCATCGCATATGCGATGACAACGATTATCGATGTGATGGTTTTGCTATATAAACAACGGAAAGTTGTCATCGCTGATTCAACGACAACTTCTATTGTTTGCGTCGGTTTATCTACATAAACAAAAAAAAAGTTGTCATCGAATATGCGACGACGAATTCTATTGATGCGTCAGTTTAACTATAAAAGTTGTTGTCGCAATATAGACAAAAAGTTGGTTTGATATTGTTTGCCTATATCGTCGCTTGTGCGACATTTTCTCAAGTTTGTGGCAAATGCCACGTCACCTAAAATGACGTTTCAGAGACTCCAAATTCATCGCCATATCAATGACATAACGTCGCATAAGCGTCGAAACAACCATCGCAAAATGGGCCAAATGTGCTAGTGCATAAATGGGATAACGTTTCTCTGTGGCAGAGAAATTCCTTCTCTCATATGCAATGGATGCTTCTGCTGCATCAAAAAAACTCATATGCCCACACCGGATGTGTCACACTCTAACACAAAGGGCTGAGTAAAGTTGGGAAGTGCCAAAACACAACAAAAACTCATCACTTCCTTCAACTTATCAAAGGTCTTATGGGCCTCTTATGTCCAACAAAAATTCCCTTTCTTTGTGAGATCTGTAAGAGGGGAGGTCAACTGAGAGAATCCTGACACAAAATGCATGTAGTAACAACAGATATTAAGGAACCCTCATAAATATGTGATGGTCTTGGGTGGTGGCTAATCTAGAATAACATGTATCTTCTCCTTGTGAACTTGCACACCCTTTGCACTAACCACGTGCCCCAAGTAGATAATTTATGTCATACCAAATTCTTACTTAGACTCCTTGGAATATAAGGAATGCCCATCCATAATGCTCAGAACCTCCTCCAGGTGCACCAAATTCTCCTCCCAGGTCTTACTATATATCAGGAGATCATAAAAAAATACCAATAGGAACTTCCGCAACTGCTTCCTGAATATATGGTTCATGCATGATTGAAAAGTATCAGGTGCATTGGTCAATCTGAAAGGCATGGACAAGAACTCATAGTGCCCATAATGGAACCTAAAGGCAGTTTTATGAATGTCCTCCTCATAGACTTTGATCTGATGATATTCGGATTGAAGATCAATCTTCAAGAAATACACTGCTCCATCCTGTTCATCTAGCAGCTCATCGATCCTAGGTATAGGGTACTTGTTTTTTATTTTTTTCTTATTTAAGGAATGAAAATAAATAAACATATGCATTGTGTCATCCTTCTTCTTGACCAAGACCACCGAAGAAGTGAAAGGACTGGAACTGGGTCTTATGTTCCTCATGTCAAGCAATTCCTTTATTTCTTTTTTCTATTTCATATTTGAACTTCTTGGGATGCCTGTACGGGGTGGTGATCCATTATTTATCCCCCTCTTAAAGTTTGATGGTGTGTTCAAAACCTCTGTCAGGAGGTTTCCCTGGAGGTATCTTCCCAAATACCTTGTCATGTCTGCTCAATAAATCTTGGATGTTTGCATGATAATGCCTCCTTCCTTCATCATCTATCTAGGATGTAATAAAGCATTGTATTGAATATACTATATATCCATGTCTAAATATGGATTCCATCCTTTTGTTTGATACTACTATAGGAGCATTATTCACCATGCCTCACAGTATAACCTGCTTCCCTCCTGGTGTGAAGAACTTCATGGTCATTTGTTTGTAGTTTGTGATAATGTCCCCCAATGTCTAAAGCCACTGAACTCACAACACTGCATTTGAATCTGCCACATCTACCACATAAAATTCTTCTGTCAAGGTGTAGTTATCAATTGTCAAGGCCAATATAGATATTTTCTTTGTGTAAGACACATTAAATCCATCGACCATCGCTACTTTGAACCCCTCAAAGTACTATGTAGCTACTTGTCTCCTAGCCACCTAGGCTGCATGAATAAAGTTGTGGGTTGTGCCACCATCAATCAAGGTTGTGAAGCCCTCTCCCATTATGAATCCTCTAACTCTGAAGGTGTTGAATCTTGGGGCACCTGATAATGAGGATATAACAACCTCCTTGGCATCCTCACTAATCTTCTCCTATGTCTCCTCCTTCTTCTCTTTTCCCTTCTTAGGAGCAACCTCATATTCCTCCTCCTCCTCCTCAAAATCTGAATGTACCTCAATATAATGGGCTTGACCCTTCCCCTAATACCTGTTTCCTAGTACCCATGGATCTTTGCAGTGGAAACAAAGGTTATTTCTCCTTATCTCATTTCTTGTTTCCTCATCCAACCTTTCCTTACTCATACCTTCCTTCCCAATAGCCTTCTTTTCCTTGCCTTTCTGTGGAATAAAGGGTTTGGAGAAAATTTTAGTTTTAGGGACTGTGCCCTCCATGTCCCTTTTCCTGACAATAGCATCTTGCAAGGTCTCAGGCTTGAAATATTTTACCCAAATATGAAGTGGTTCTAACAAACCCTCAATTAATAATGTGACAAGCCTCTGCTCCAATATATCTCACATTGTCACTGCTAGCTTCTGAAACTCTGTGATGTAAGTATCTAGTGATCCTTCTTGTTTGAGTTGTGCTAATTCTCTGAAATGTAGCTATGGGTTTTTTTTTATCAAACCTCTCCATTAACTTCTGAGTGAAGTCCAAATAGGAGGTGATAGTCACATGTCCTAGTGTGACCAATCCATGGTACCACCACTTGTGGGATTCTCCATCGAGGTGCAAAGTAGCGAATTTGATTGCTTTGGCCTCGGTCATAGGATTGAGCTGGAAGTATGTATCTATATTTTTTACCCATTCCCTAGCTATGCTCTTATTATACCCATCGAAGGAAGGAATGGATAGCTTCCCCAGCTTCTGTGCTAGATCCTTGTTTTGCTTCCCCCTGTTACGATCCATTAGTATATTCCTATATTTGATTGTGAAAAATTCTTGAAGTGACATGGATGCCTGAAACTCATCACCTAGGGCTTGATAATCTCTTATATAGTCTTGAAAAATTTCACCCAGAACTTGCTGCCCTTGATTTTTCCTCTGTTGGTTTCCAAAAAAATGGGTAAAAGAGGTCTAGGGACTATTCTTCTAGTGGTCCTATCACCAATATGCATATGGACCCCATTATTGTTAAGTACAAGAATCTCATTATCACTGTCGGCTCCATTATTCACACTGGAACCCCTTGCTCCATTGTTACTCCAATGATTATGATTGGTTTGATTGGCGAGTAACTGAGTTATAAGTTGGGTAAGATGCTAATTTCCAACTGCTAAAATCTCCAATATATGCATTCCCCTTTCCTTATTGGAATCACCCATGTTTTCCACTTGTCCAACCTTCAGTTGATTTTCCCTTACTTATTATTCCTCTTCAAAAATGTTTTATGCCCCTCGCTGCCTTCTACTTCTGTATGTGACACCGTGAAATCTATTGTCTTCACCTCTCATGAACAACAAAAACTCTCTTCACACTGGCAGGAAAGAGGGATATGATAGCACTGTAGTGTTCTAGCCATTTTTTTTGTGTGTGTTTTCTTGGTGTAATGTGAAACAAATAGCCAAACTAATTATTTTCAGTAGACTACTTACAAAACATGTAATAATAATTCTAACTCTTTCATGTAAAACAATAAGATGCCAGAATAAAGCTCCAAATATCTTATTGCAATTAAACACTCATATCAGAAACACATTGGGAATAACTCCAACAAGTCAAAACAGTAAGCAAGGTAAATGGGAACCTGATATAATGTTTGAGTGCAATGATCCCATTCTTGTAGGTGCTACTGTGTTGTAGCGACCCCACAAATGGAAATTTATTCTTTTAATTTGTGTTGTTTGTATGTGAGAGTGTGAAACATTCAAAGAGTATGGAAAATCTGTAAATAATGAAATATAGCAGCAAGGAATTAATGGAAATATCACTTTCTCGAAGTAAGATACATGACCTCCTCTACTAGAAAACCATTCCACAGAGATAATGCACCTTTCCAACATTCAAATCTTCCCCATCCAATAAGAATTTGATCCAGAAATGATGGACGACCTCCTTACATTTGGTTTCCTATTGATTGCGCCCTCCACACAATGATATCAATCCATAAAGGAAGTAAATTGGGTTAGAGGTAAGAAAATCAACCTATAATATAAATGGTGTACCCAACCAAGAGTATTTTGGTCTCTTTCCCGAAGAGAAAATGCACCCAGTTTCCAAGGAATAGGACCAACAAGTGAGTTAACACCCAACAAGTGAAAAATATCTCTTTCTAATCAGACACATGACCCCCTTGGTCACTAAACTCACCCAACAAGGTGGAGATATCATCTTTTTGAAGAAAAAAAATTCCAACCTTAACAAACTCAGCTGCCATAATAAAAAACTCACCCTTAGATACAAAAATTTTGTTGCCCAAAGATGAGATAGTGATCTGCATGAAACACACTAAAGAAACCTTTGTGATCTCTTCCCCAAAATGACTAACTAGGGTAGATGGTCTCACCACCGAAGCCAATCCATGAAAATTCCTCCTAGGGTTACCGTCCCAAGAGTTCCAAAGCCACAATGAGCTCTCTCGAGGAGAAATTAGAAAATGTCAATGCCAGAAAGAGAGAGAGAAACCTCCTTTTTCTGTTTTATTTCTTTATTGAATATTTTGCGACCCTTTTACCTTTTAATCAATTTAAGTGACATTTCATATTATTCCTAAGTCACTTTAAGTACTTTTCCCTTTCTTTCCCCTTTTTTAATTATCTAATGTCAATTTGTTAGGAAAATTTTCTCATAGGACATTAAATAATTAATTAATTCCCTTCTTACGGACTGTAGCCTACGAGAATCACCTAGGCTATTACATCCAAGTCCCATGATCATTCAGAAGGGGGCATGACAAATATGAAGTCCCTTCTGATATGGGGGAGAATCTCATGATATGAATGTTAATGGTGATTCCTGAAAAAGAGCAAAGGAAGAGTAGCGACAATGAATATTCTTGTCTTAGGATAAATATTTTTCGAACCAGATGCACTTCCGAGGGAAAGACATGTTAGGTTATTATTGATAGTGGAATTTGTGAGAATATGGTTTCCAAAGAGATGGTAGATAAGTTGAAATTACGCTGTGAAACACATCCCCATCCCTTTATATAGTGCTACCATCACCTAAGAAAATTCTAGAGGAGGAATCTTCTAGAAGTAGAACCTTCTAAAAATTCCTCTTACATTTATTATATCTAACTACCCATTTATTATATCTAACTATCATAGTGGGCCTAATTTAATAATATAGTGGACCTAGTCCACCTTACATTGAATGGCCTCCACTATTATCATTATGGGCCCTCTGGGCCCCCACTCTACCTCTCTAGCTACCTATCATTTTGTCCCCCTTATGAAAGCGTTGTCCTCAACGCTTGATTTACAACCATATACCAGGGTCCCATGGATAAGTGTGGACCATAGTGCTGAAGTAGACTAGAGAACCAGGTTCCCATGGATAAGTGTGGACCATAGTGCTCAAGTAGACTAGAGAACCAGGGTCCCATTGATAAATGGAAGCCACCATGTTGAAGTAGTCCAACCGCCATTGTAAACCAAGGTCCCATATCCAATTTCTCATGTGAACTCCACACAGAATATATCGACACCCAATAAGCAATTGAAAATGATGATACCAATATTGACACCTATCATGTTGATCCAAATAAGAATATCCATCCACATAGTGGGAAAGGATCAAAGCTGAATCTGGAAGGAACAATATCGTTGTAGAATATGCATGTTGGACACTGGTAATCATAACTAGCTCCTGATGTGTCACATTGATGTGCTCTACAGAAGGTGGAGTAGAGTCATCAAATAAAAGATGGAAGTGGTTGTCATCCCAAAAATGACAACAATCCATATACCAATTATCACAATCGGCCTCAAATTCATACCAAGCATATATTTCTTGATTATATTCATCCTTGATGTCCACCATAAGAAATCTCTCCTACATGATATCCAATGTATTTAATACTACGAAAACTATCATTGAGGCCATCTTCAAGGGCATGCAATCTATCATGCAATGTGCCATATAATGTGTCATACAATTGGGATTTGAATGTTTCAATGATCTGTAGAATTTCTTCGAGGGTTTGAGAGGAAATAGCCATTGGAAACACCACATAAAATATACCAAAATAAATCTCTTAAAATAATTTATTCAATGACATTGATATGGTAAAAATCTAAGCACCCCTATGAAACATTATGAACTCTGTAGTCCTGCCCCCATCACGAAAAACCCAAAAAAACAATTGATTTTAAATCAGTGATATCTTCACTTCCAGAGCTTCGATTTGGACGACTATTTTTTTGATATTGGGTGAAATTGTGAGAGGAACTCAGATATTCAATTTTTTTGAAAATTTCAACCTCAAATTCTACATAAATCAAAAAAATCATGTGGCCATCCGTGGAAAAAAAACCCTGAAAATTGCATATTTTAAAATGCAAATAACTTGACTTCTCGGACTCTGTTTCAGACGATTTGTTTTTTTAACTTGGGTGTTTTTTTTAGAGGAACTTAGATATATAACCAATTATTTCAAATTTTCACCAAAACATACATAAATCATTCGTAATGTCGCGACCCTCTTTTTTTTCCAAAAAAATAAATCTGCAAAAATTAAAAATATTTGCCCACACTTCTTGCCAAGGAAAGTGATCTAATACCACTTGTTAAGATACCAAAGACTGAATACAAAATACACCAGAATAGATCCAAGAAAACCACACTTTATTATATCAAAACCCTTGAGGTAGGGCAACACCATACAATGGATCCTATTATGGAAGGGATCCGCTCCTATTCACTTGCGTCTTTGAGGGGGCATCCTCCAATTGAGCTACCACTCACAATACAATACTTCTCTTCATATTCCATTACATTGCTTGAACCCGTTTATATAGTGCTACCATCAACTAAGAACATTCTAGAGGAGGAATCTTCTAGAAGTAAAACCTTTTAAGAAGTCCTCTTACATTTATTATATCTAACTACCCATTTACTATATCTAACTATCATAGTGGACCTTATTTAATAATATAGTCGACCTAGTCCACCTTATATTGAATGACCTCCACTATTATCATTATGGGCCCTCTGGGCCCCCCCACTACCTCTCTAGCTACCTAAAAGTTATTCAACATCACATTTATCTAATCCTAGGATCATCTCTACCTAATCAAACTGCCTACAAGATGAGTCCTACACAACATGCATAGCTCAACCGAAGTGACATAACTTATAAAGAAAGGCATGGTAAGAGAAAGCATGAGTCCATGTGTTGCATTGGAATTTTTGACTCCCAAAAAGGATAACACGTGGAGGATATGCATAGATAACAAAGCAATCAATAAAATTACCATCAAATATCAGTTTCCTATATTGCACTTATATGACATGATGGATGCGCTATCCGGAGATAAATATTTTAGTAAAACTAATTTGTGAAGTAGATACCACCAGATCTAAATTCATGAAGGGGATGAATGGAAAACTACCATCAAGACCAGGGATGGACTATATGAATGGATGGTGATGTCATTCAGGTTGTCCAATGCACCTAGTAATTTCATTTGGTTGATGAATATTGTTCCTCGAACTTATATTGGTAAGTTTGTTGTCGTTTATTTTGATGGCATCCTAGTTTTCAGTAACAACAAATAAGATCACTTGCAACATTTAAAAATTATATTGGATGCATTGAGAAAACATCAGATTTATGCAAACCTAAAGAAATGTAGGTTCCTGCAAGAAAGTTGGGTATTTTTGTGTTTTTTCATCTCAGTAAAAGGAGTCAAGATGGATTTAGAGAAGGTTAGAGAAATTTTGGAGTGGCCTAGTACCAGGAGCATAACAGAGGTAAGAAGTTTACATGGTCTGGCCACCTTTTACCGAAAATTTATTTGAAATTTTAGTAGTATTGTAGCACCCATTACAGATTGCACCAAAGGAAAGAAATTCATGTGGACCAATGAAGCCAAAGAAAGTTTTAAGTTTCTAAAGAAGAAGGTAATTGAGGCACCTATATTATCCTTACTAGATTTTGATAAAGTGTTTGAGGTAGATTGTGATGCTTCACATGTAGGCATTCGAGTTATACTTAGCCAAGAAGGTAGACCAATTGCATTTTTAGTGAAAAGTTGAATGAGGTAAGAAAGAACTACTCCACATATGATGTAGAATTTTATGCAATTGTGCAAGCAATGTGACATTAGAGGAATTATTTAGTGCCGAAGGAGTTTGTGTTATTTACCGATCATATTGCATTAAAATATGTAAACACCCAAAATAAATTGAAGAGTAGAAATTCAAAATGGGTCTCTTTCTTACAAGGATACACCTTTGTCCTAAAGCAAAAATCAGTACGACATAATCAAGTTGCAGATGCTTTGAGTCGGTGCACTGTTGTTTTGAAAACCATGGAAAATCAAGTAATTGGGTTTGATGCATTGAAGGATCTATCTGATAATGATTTTTGGGAGATTGTGTAATAGTTTAAGAATCTAGTCGTTGGAATCATCGATCTTATTTAGGCTGAATATTTTATGCAATATGGCTACCTCTTCAAAGAAAAACAACTATGCATTCCAATTAGTTCTATGAGAGAAAATATTATCAAAGAACTTCACAGTAGTGGCTTGGAAGGACATTTTGGAAAGGAGAAGACACTATCCTTAATTGAAGATAAGTATTACTGGTCAAAGATGAAAAAGGATATAACCAACTATGTGGCACAATGTAAGATTTATCAAATGGCTAAAGGACACTCACAAAACATAGGTTTGTATATGCCATTACCAGTGCCCACATGCCTATGGATGAATCTTAGCATGGACTTTTTTGGGGGGCTCCCAAACACACATCGAGGTAATGATTCTATTTTTTTGGTTGTTGATAGGTTCTCTAAAATGGCTCATTTCATTGCTTACAAGAAAACTAGTGATGCATCGAGGGTGGAAAAATCATTTTTTTTTTTCGAAATTGGTAGATTGCATGGGGTTCCAACAACTATTACCTATGATAGAGATACTTGGTTCTTGGGTCATTTTTCTAGGACTTTATGGAAGAAAATGGGGACTAAATTATAGTTCAGTAGTCCTTATTACCCCTAAGCATAAGGGAAAACCGAGGTAGTAAATCGGAGTTTTGGAAACATATATAGAGAATTGTTGGAGAGAATACCAAGGAATGGGATTTGGCTTTACCTCAAGGAGAATTTTCCTACATTATTTAAGTGAATAGATATATAGGTAAATCTCCATTTCAGGTTGTTTACGGTAGAAATCCTATGTGTCCTAGATTTGGTGCAGCTACCACTTGGGGATAGGATCATTGATGATGGGGAAGCATTTGTAGAACACATTCAATAATTGCAGCAACAGGTGAGACAAAAAATGCAGACCAGTAATGAAGAGAACAAAATTATAAAATATTCTCATCAAATATACCAGGTATTCAATGAATGTGATTTGGTGATGGATTATTTATGGAAAGAGCGGTTTCCTAGAGGAACCTACCACAAATTGAAGTATAAGAAAAATGGTCCTTGCAATATTCTCGATATTTCCCCTTTGTTTAAAGTTTTTTACTTATATATCTTCCATGGGGATGATCTGGGTGATGATAGTGAGGTGGAGGTGGATTAGAAATAGGTCATTCTGAGCAAGAAAAAGGAAAACATTGTTCATATTTTAGATAAGAAGAACCTTCATTCTTGGAAAGGCCAATACAATCGATATTTGGTCCAGCAGGAAGGTGTAGCACTAATAGAGAGTACATGGATTACAAAGGGGGACTTGTTGAACCTATAATGCGTTAAGTGGTAGCAGTTTAAAGAGAGTAACTTGCAGGAGTTGTGTTCTTTTCAACCAGAGGAGAATGATGCATGGATTTCCCAGGGTCATAACTTTTGACTTGGTTATCTGTTTGGGCTGAAATTTTATAGGGAGTTGCATCTTGAAGTGTTCATTGTCATGCCAATCTAATCCTTCAAAACATACACCATTTTGACACTTTTCTATGGCCAAATTCCTTCATATAAGGCCTCAAATTGGGGTTTAGTGTTTTTAAATGATATGTGATGTCACAATGACCTCTTTCCTTTATATACAATAATTAGGGGTCACCATAGAAGCCCCTCCACAAGAAAACAGCAAATTATCCTTTCCTTGTGGGTGTGAAGCCCCAACACAAGCCCACAAAACCCATCACCAAAACCATAAGCGCCCCACTCAAATCCAAGGGGATTTTCACCAAACCGAAAGTGTGATGTGGTTCCCATGACAATTCCCACATTCCCAATACCTAGTGACATGTGACAATACCTACCCAAAGATAAAAAAAATCAACAAATGTTTCATTATTTCCTCGTGATGTCCACACATGTAGCATATAAACGGTCCTTTAAAGCCCCTACTAATAGGGAAATCCCAAGTGAGAGGTTTTTTTTTTCGAGAAAGAGGCCAAATAAAGAAAGACATTTTTGACCAAATCTCAACATTCTAGGCCCTGTTCCAGACGACATATAAATCTAAGAGATATGATTAGCTACCCAATCATAGGCTCATTTCATGTTGAAGTTTCCATTTCTTTGGGTACCCCATAGAAGTATATCTCGACCCTTAAGAATATTGAGTTTTACGTTCCTTAGGAACAATTCCAAGATTTTTGTTTTAGTTGGGGAGAGCTTAGGGGACTAGGTATCTCCAGAGATCCATTTTTTGTAAGATATAGAGACATCATCCTCCACCCCTTTCCACTATTGGTTGAAATTATGCCATCCTCTATGATGGATTGTTTCTTTGGCCTTCTATAAGATTAAATAAATTTCAAGTCTAGTATCATGTTTCCATGCATATTACCAAAATAATTCTTTGTCCCTAGATCTAATTTCCCAAAAAGATTGATTTTGCACCAAGGATCAATGGTCCCAAGCACTATTCAATACCATGGAGGCATGGCCTGCCTCATTAAGTTTGATGATCTCTTCCTCAGGAGTCTGGTTACAATATTAATCTTTCCATATATTTCTCCATGAATATCCTTGATACTTCTTCCATCATCACCATATTTTTGTAGTGAAGGCCTTACTCATGAACAATGGGTCCTTTAGGCAAGGACCCCCATAACGTCTGGGAAGGAAAATAGTGTCTTGTAAAATTGAGGACCATTTTTGGTCTATGCCAAGAACCCCCCGGAAGAAAATCCCCTTTAAGAGATGTAATATTTTCAATATTTTTGAGGAGGATGAAAGACTAGGAAAGAGGTAAAGGGGCATTGATTGAAGAATAGATTTTAGAAGAGTATTTTTTCTAGGTAATTTAAGAGAGCATAAGGTCCAATTATTGATCTTGTATTTGATCTTGGAGAGAAGGTCTTCCTATTGGAAACATTGATCACACTGAGAGGGGGGAGGTGAATCAGTGTGAGGGTTATTTTTACACTTCTCACAAAATTTTAGTTAGAAATCACCATTCACAACATCATTAATTATTACTTCCATTCATACTTAGTTTATTTCATGTGAATATATATTAATGACATACATTAACAATAAATAGTTATGCACCATCACAATAAAGAACACAAGGAATACCAAATACATGTATAATTTTCTTTTGTATTACGTACTATATTCCTTGGGTTTTATAAGAACCAACTGAAATAGAGCACCAAATACAAGAGAGAACCAACTCTCAATACAAGATCCAACCTGAGTATCTCGACACCAACCAAGATGTGAGGAATCCAACCCTCAAGTACGAGACCCATCTTGTAGATAGAAATAAATCTATCAAACTGTACCAACAATCTATACCAATACAAGTGCATCAACTATGCACAACCTGTCACAAAAACGTTTCACCTCAGTCTGTGTCATCAATATCAACATCCAAATATGATTTGTAACTCTATAACATACCTTGTGTATGTGATCACATATCTGCAAACCTTCCTTAACTTCAACAACAAGAAACTATCATTTTCATCAAACTTTACTTTAGTCTCACATGACTAATTTTGGATTAGTCAACAACCCTAACTTGAAAAAATCATAACTATGTACTTGTAATGAATAAAGATATGAAAATGGTACACAATGTTCTTCAATGTCTTGTCTGGAATTCCTCCAAGTTTCACTTCTTGGAACCTCCCAGAAAAGGAGTTATAGCAAAAATGGCATACCTTGCGGAATTCTGGCTTATTCTAGAGAGTGGACTTGTAGAGAATTCTCTGCACAAATGTTTTTTTGTATGGATATAAAAATGGTACACAACATACTACAGACTTTACTCTAACCAATACATTTTGTCTTAGTGACTTTGGATCTGTTATGAAGAAGTTATGACATTTTTACCCGAAACACTTGTTTTAGACTAGTTTCAGGACTAGCCACAAACCCTATTTTCCACGAAGTGTAATGCCCAAAATACAATGAAACACAAGATGGAATTTTTATCACAGTTACTTGGATATGTTTTCTCAACGTTCTCCATATTTTGATTTCTGAATCATTGTAGAAAAAATGTTAGTGTGAAAATGGTGAGATGGCCTGTAAATAATATACCTTAGAAAGCATCATCAAAAGACTTTATCCTCCCTTGAATTTTGGCCTTCTTTACTTCACCTTCCCTCTGAAATTCACCTTACATATCCTTTGGTTACCTCATTCACTTGTATATATTCAATATGCTCAATGGATTACTAATGGGAGACCCTTTCTCTCTTATTTATACTCCCCAAGTAGCTACCTCTAGAAGTATCCACTTAACCACTTTGTCCACTTAGCCAACTTTGTCCACTTAGCCACTTTGTCCACTTAACCACATTATCCACAAATATTAAACTCTCCAATTTTAGTTGCAACTAATTTATTTTTAATTGTTTTCTTGTTGCAACCAGTTAACCCACGACTAACCACTTTCACTAGTCAACTTCTTCTAGGAGCTTCTAGAATAAATTGACTTCTTTGACCTTCTACAGGCTTCTATATAACTCATGAGGGTTCTCCAACTTCACATGGACATAACTCTCTAACCGTGAGGAATTATGTGATGTTCCACATATCACCGGAAATGTTAAGAACCAAATATCAGTATAACATAGAAAAACCTCAGAAAAAGTACTCAACGCCTTGAAAAAGAGATAATTTCAAATAATAAGCCTCTTCGAGGGGGAAACCTCCTTTGACCCCACTTAAATGTTCAAGTACAAGATGATTCAAAATGAAAATGTCTCCTTGGTATATATAGGAGACTAGGAGTTATAATTACAACTAATGGCCTAAAGCCTACATAAATAAAATAACATTACTAATATAATATGCCCTAATTAAGGGGTAATGAGCCAATATTAGGGATTAATAGGAAACGACATGACATGTACTATTGATATGGAACAATTACTCCTACAAATTCACTGATATTCATTACATTATTCCTTAATCAAACTTGGGTTCCCTAACCACACTGTTGGGACACCTAACCATTGGGACTTCAAAAATCATCTTCCCATGAGGGATTTCACCATAAGGGGACCACTTTGAGAACTTTATCCAAGAGTGTCTTCCTGTGAGGTCTTTCACCATAAGGGGGCCACTTTGGATTTTATCCATTTGGTTATTCCTATCAACCATGACAAGACAACAATGACCAACATTTACATCATCTCTTCTATACTTCAATCCATGAAAATACATCACTATGACACAAATTGACATCTTTTACATCAATTACATCTATGATAATATAAGACATTAATCAATACATCAATGATACTATGAAAATACATCAACTCTTTGACATCAATCATTTGAATTCAATGACAACATAATACAACAATCTCCCCCTTTGGCATTGATGGCAACACCAATCATTGATGGCAACATGTATACATGGAATTTCTCTTCATCAATAGTCATATCACTCACATCAATGTGACTATCTCTCCCCCTTTGACATCAATGATAAAGGGTAGTTCTCTCCTTGGGGTTTCTCCCCCTGCATGAAATCTCCTTGGGGATGCTCCCCTTGTCTGGATGCCTTTGATATTCCTCTGAATATTCTCTCCCATTTTGAAAAAGGGATATCACTCTAATGTAATGCTAAAGACATATCATTCATGCTCCCCCTGTGACCATCGTTCCCCTTGGAAGCTTGCCTCTGTGATCTCTCTCCAAGTAACTAACTTGGCAAACAATAACATCTATCTCTCTATCCTTCATCTGATAAATCTCTCTTCTTGGAATCATGGGAAGAAGAATGACTCCCCCTGTGGGTATGTATCCCCATATCTTCTCTACAAGATGAACAATATGTTACCACTTCCATATGCTTCTCCTTCAAATGTTACTTCTCAACCAGAACATAGATCAACTACTCAAAAATGATCTGTTATTCCTATGATGATCCTTGTCAATGCATGAAATGAGTGTCATACCATACATCATGAAGAAAAATATATGTCAACAATGAATAGAAAATCATAAACAAAACATCATCCATGTACATCTTGTGCCATACTGTGTGCGAACCATGCACAACACCCATGTACATCAACCATGTACATCAATACCATACAATATACCATAATATATTATCAATGGAGTGTATCA
Organism: Picea engelmannii; assembly: GCA_009831015.1. Classification (NCBI taxonomy): domain Eukaryota; kingdom Viridiplantae; phylum Streptophyta; class Pinopsida; order Pinales; family Pinaceae; genus Picea; species Picea engelmannii. The sequence continues at coordinate 193,827 of ML801929.1, read as the reverse complement.
ACCATATTCCAAGAACATGTGCCAACTATAACATCCCCAACCACCCATGGTTGGGCCACACTATGCTAGAGAACTCTTACATTCACTCTGAGGAACATATTGTAACATACCCAACTTCTATTTTGAGCTATGCCACATAAAATTTTCTATTTACATGTGATTAAAACATATCCACGCACATAACTCTTGCGGAGGCCTTATATATAAAACGTGAACAGACAAATAAATTATGTAAATGCAAAGATTCACATTGAGATAGCAGTAAACATATACATGCAACATATACAGGCAATACCCATAAAAATAAACACAATTATAATCGCACATATGATAACCCATAAAAATATGCACGCAAATAACAATGCAGCATGTAAATTTATCACACAGTTGACACTTATATTGGTAAGAATGTCACCAACTGTGTGCAGACCTTCCACGAACCTCCCAGCCTTAGACCACATTGTTCATCACTCTCAATAGTGGGTCACCCCCGAGCTGGGTCTAAACTCCACCCAGATAAGAGTTCCTAACCAGGCTAATGACTCATGGAAAACAGGAAAGACTCCATCACAGGTGCCTACTCAAACTAACAACCTATAGTCTCTCATTCCCCACATGCATGTCCCACCCAAGGAAGTGTGCCCCTTCTCTGATCAAAAATCCCTCGGCTGCCTCACTTCCCTTCCAGGGCTTCAACAACAGGCTGGAAAGGAAGTCTCAGAGCCCTATAGATGTAGTTCAACACCTTTAGAAAGTCAATTCCCAACAATTCTCTCACCTAGAGAATTGCTCATGGGCCTGACAACCCACCTCTTCGATATTCCATGAGCCTGACAACCTGCTTCTTTAGTATCCCACATGTCTAACAACCCTCTTCTTTAGTCCAGCTCCCCATCTAACCAACTACACAAACCTCTATGGCCATGGATACAAGCTCAGGTATAGTGACAAAAAGTATGGAGGATAACTGACTGCATGAGTGAAAATGGTCTTGACATCCTGGCTGAATGATGGAAGGAATGATGGAAAATATGATGGTAATAATGATGGGGGGGTGTGAAAATGAACTAAGTCCAAACAATATGTATGCATGTCCCCAACTTGACACTTGTCATGTTGGGAGCTACTTTGTCCCACTTGTCCCCAACTTTAGAACTTAGGATAAAATAATTATCCATACTTTATGATTTAAAGACATATTAATATAATATTCCTTTTTGGCTTAAGCTCCTTGGCTTATCCCTTTTCCTTAAATTTTAGGCCCCACCCTTTCCTGAACTAGTGGAGTTTAGTCCCCCTTCTCTTTTATCGTGGTCGGTCTGCGCGCAACGATGTATTTTATACTAAATATGAGACATGTACAAAAATAGGCGCACTGGCCTTTAACATATAGGATCTCTGGCCTAATAAAAACATAAGCATCCTAGCTTATAATAACTGGCTCACGAGCCTATAAAACATATCATATACACAAAGGCTCCCTGGCCTCAACATCACGCACACTTAAGATGTTGCGCACGGTATCCAGGAATGTGCTCATTTCATCATTTTTATTGCGTAGTACCTGTGCGTACTATGCCATGAAAGGTGCATACAAAATTATATCAGAGAAACTCACCAGCTTAAGTACAATATTATATTTGCAATTGGTTCAGCCTGGGGATATTACTATCCCCTCCCCTTATTTATGCACTATCCTTAGTGCATTATATACCATGTACCATTCCAATTCTCTAAAATTTCCAATATTTATCTATTGAAATCTTGTAATCCATCTGGTGCTCTTCTTTCCAGCACCAATTCTCATACTCATACTACAACTGGAAGTCAATTTCTCTATTCCATAGAGCTTCTTCAAGAAATAATTCAGCTAATTGTTCCTTATTACATGCTTCAATTATACTTCATTGAAGCAACAACTAGTTGTAGATCCATGACTTTCCACCCAACCTTATATCTCACTACTGATAAACTCTCAGCAACATATCATCCCCAAGAATGGGATATGACTCCATCAGGACAATGGCTTCCCAAGATAACCACGGACCACAATCAATATCAACATAGTCTAGGCCAAGGCACCAAACCTCAGCAACACTCCAACCAACGGTCTCTCTTCCCCACATGCCTGTACAACCCAAGGTAGTATACACATTCATTGTCCAACAATCCATCGACTGCTCAAATTCCCTTCCAGGGCTCCAGTACATGTCGAACAAGAAGTTTCGGAGCACCGTGGTTCCAGGAGTTCCAACTTTAATCATTATCATCTCACTTGCATCATACAAATGCAATTATCATGAGAGAGCATTATAAAAATTCCATTTTATAAATCCAATTAATTTCATAAGGAATTTGACTTTTTCCCAAAATATGAAATCCTATTTCATAATTTTTCATTGCTATTGCAATAATAGGATGTAATTTTCCTTATGGCTTTCAGCAAGCACCATGCTAAATACCATTTTTCTTGCAATGATTATATATTGCATACAACCAACAAATTGTCAGTATTTTATGTACACCATAATTCAACATGTACATCACCTTATGTAATGATCTTAGAATTGCCTGCACCTAGCAATTCAATCACAATTACCAAACAATTTAACCAAATAGAATGACTCATCATTCTATGCATATGCATGTTCATAATTAACAACAGTAAGTTCACTTCTTCATTTTTCTGAACAAAAAATGTCTGTAGTCAATATTCCTGTGACCACCTCACTTGCAACTTTCCTGTTGCAATGTTTAACAGTTCCTGAAATGTTCTCAACTTCTTGATTTAGAAACATTTCAACCATTAGTATAATTATTTCCATGCAAAAACATATATACATGCACTCACAAAATGCATTCGGAAAAATGCATTTAAATATACAATTCCATCATGTATGAGTGCAACTCTACCACTTACCAGGCATGAGTGCAACTCTCAATGCCTAATATTCAATGCACCTTTGCATTGATTTTTAGAATGAGATTTATCTAAGTCATGCATCTCACCATCCATAAATTGGAAATCTGGCCAATGTCTTAACCCATATCCACACACTTCCCATTGTCTTCCCAATTAATTGGATGCCTTCCCTTTCGACCTGAACACTACACCAAGAATACAATTATGTAGTGTTTATTAGTGTTAGCAAAAAGGTTGCAATCCAAGTTTTATTTAAAGTAGGAAGCTCATTGGGTATTTGTGTGGCACATAACCTCTCTATAACCATACCTTGCCATATCCAACCATGTCCTGGTCTCATACATGACTAGCTTTCTTAGCATCATTCCTATAACAAGTCCTTATCTTTTATTTTCTTTGGTTATTGTCTCATAACCAAATTAACCTGACATGCTACTATGTCAGTGTCTGCATTCAAAAGATAAAAGATTTGATAAATATAATAGGCCTCTAGCCTTTACCACACCTAGTGGTAACTTAATCCTGTCAATGCACTTAAACAATACCATACAACATAGTGTAAAATTCAATTTGGGGAAATTCTTACCTGGATTTCCCTTTGGCAATTATACAACATAATTTCCAAAAGAGAGATACTTACCTGCATGGTTGCCATTAAACAAGTTTAATGCTACTTGATTAACTGATGACTATAGAATTTCTCATGCTTCCTTATCAACCTTATAATTTAATATTCCAGCCTTATGTTGCTTCCATCCGTGTGCAACAACATTATCAACAACACTTGCAAACATGGAAGCATTATCACCCTATGGTTGTCCCAACAAGCCATAAAATACTTGTTGCTACAGTAATTGCATCAACTTCTTTCTTCTTGTATCAAGTTTCCTTGTTTATCCCAGAAGTCTTCCATTCTCCTGGATTCTTGAACCTCCAAGTGCTCTTCACTGTAATTACTGTGCATGAATATTTCTGATCTGAGCACTTTCTAGCCAAAACACTCTTGGATGCCTTTGTTTTTCCATCCAAATACTAAAATGATATTAACCTTCAAATTTTATTTATTTCCTGGATCCATCTATCCCAACTCATACTTGGATGAATTATGATTCCAATCTTGTTGTCTTATAGACTTTGGATCTTCAACATCCATTTATTTTTCATATCCCTCTGATCCAACTCCTACATGACCCAATTCTATTTCTAGTCATGTTTTCTAAGTAACCTTGGACAGTTAACACCAAATTCCTTCTTGATGTACTTGATTTATCTTTTCCTTAACTGATCATATCACTACTTGGATTTGCTTGTTGTCTATTACTTTCCTTTGTCTTGACCAATTTGATTTCAACTTGCCTTGCACAATCCAATTCTATCATGCCATAAATAATGCCCTTCATACCATGCTTCCACTGCGCACTCTGATAACCATAAGGGAAGAATTACTCTAATTTCATAGCTAATCCATGGATATGATGCACTCCTTATCCAATATGCAATAAGCCTCTTTCTTTATCTGACTACTGTCATTCAGGTAGTCAATTCCTTTTATAATAGATTTGACTTTAATGTATTGCTTAATCTGTATATTGGTCTCTTTGGGAGTGAATGCACTTTCATTAATTCATTCATTACATGATCTATTCATCTGTCCAGATTCCATTGAATACTTTACTAACATGAGAGGACTTCCTGTAGTGGCCTCCCAAGATTTTATGGCTGCACTCAGATTCATACCTTGACATTTTTTGGTCTTGGCTTTTGATCATCTTATGAAATATTTTGTCATAGCACTCTTTCCTTGAGTACCTCTGCTTATTTTTAATTAAATTCAACCTTCTCCTCTGTTAATAACTCAAAGTTATTAACTCTACAAGATCTGCAGTGAACAAAATTTGTCAGGTTAACTGACTCCACAATTTCATGAAAAAACAAATATGAACCATTTGGTTCAATAATACATCAGAATTATTTCTTCTGATTTCCTGGTGTTATCACCATGACAATTGTTTTTTAGATAAGACCCAAGTCTTGAGAATTTAGCAAGAAATACATCATCGCGGAAGATTGATAGTTTGGGGGATTGGGAAAACCACTGTGGTTTTTTTAAAAATAGACGCGTGGTGCCTCTAGAGATGCATCGAGGTGAAAGGCGGGTTGTCGAAACCACTTTCGCCAAAATACTGATGTCACGTGTTTCAATATGTCAAATCCACCACTCGTGGGATAGGCGACGGCTAGTCAAATCACCTCGTTTCACTCGTTCAGTACTTCATAGCCGTATTATGTCAGGTGAAAGCTGCCATGTAACGAAATCAAAAGCTAATCATTTGAAACGGATTAGTCGAGCATGGAAAACCAACATAATTGTATGTAAGTCTATCTGTGATTCATGATTGAGAATCTATAACTACCAATTCTCAAGTATGGAGGCATCATCTTATCCATAAATGGAGTAATCTCCAAATTTGCTCGACCTTCTGATCTTTGTAAAAGAATTTCGGTGTACACAAAATTGAGGTACATGGACAAAGCTATATCCAGTGAGACTAGTTATTCAAGAAACATGGTAGACTTACCTATGAGTAAGGAGGAAAGAGTAATTGTGCATATAATAGCAACTAAATTCCACACAGAACCTGCTACAGACTCAAAATTAGAAGTCGGGATAAATCCCATTATGAGGGATCTAGTCATCAACAGGAGAGTTGTTAAGAAGAAACGGAGCAAGCGACAGAAGAAAGAAACCATAGATGAAATGGATGAAAGTGTTGGAGAGGATCAACCAGTCTGGTTAGATACTCTAAAGGAGGATATCTCTAAGATGAAATGAGTCCTCAAATAAAATTAAGTTCATTTCAACAAATTTTGGACAGCTAGTAGTAGAGGAAAGGGGCCCCAGAGATGATAGACCTGTTCTTAAATGATCCCTTTAAAATGGGTAACTGTTATTTTAAATCATTCCCTTTTTGTAACTTATCTCTATTTTTATAAATATGCGGAAGTCCGAGCATTTCTAATTCTACAAATAATTCCTCTATATATATGTATTATCTCAAGGAAGAAAAAGGGGGGAAGGAACCTACCCTCTATGCAGGAAGACGTTTTTTGTAAATTTGGGATTAAAATGAATATATAAATGAAGAAGCAGATTTTGGACTGTTTATGAAAAGATTCTGACTCGTGGTGATATGAGTCTTTTTTTCTTTCATAGTATGTGTTTCTTGTATTCTTATATTTCACTTTCATCTGTCTGAATCGGAGGAATATAAAACCCAGAATTCATCTTTGAGATGCTCTCGGCTTAGCAATTTAGACTATATTTATTTCTTCTCAAACCAACTCTGAATTCATTTTAAATAATTCTTCGATGCAGTTGTGTGTTTCTTTTTCCTCTAATACCATGCAAATTTTCTATTAAACTCGGACTCATCGCCTTAATTAGCCTTCTCTTATTGATAGTTCAATGTTCCGACAATGCATTGTTCATTCCAAACTCCATAGCCCAAATGCCATCTCCGTTCCTCCAGTCATTCAACAACAAACCCCAAAACAAACCAAAGCTAGCCAATGTTTTCTATAAATATACTTAGTGACACGAGAGATCCCTCAAAAATGCACTGCAAAAAGATGGCGTTCAAACAGTATAAAATGTCACGGAAATCCATTGCTTTCTGTTGTTCTTCGCCCTCCAAACGAATTCGCGTGCACACAAATTCAACCTATACCCCCATATTTATCGTGCACAGTAACACCATAAGGTAAATCATGCTTTTGCGTACCCATAACCACTATGCATTTCTTATCCGTCATGCCAATAACTTACGTGCACTACTTTTGCATTGCGCGCCAATATCCACTGTGCGCAGTTTTGGTTCTTGCATTGATACCTGTTGCGCATAGTTATTTGTATCGCGCACTGATATTCCACATGAATTTCTCTCTATGCATTGCACTATGCCAAAGTTCAATATGTCCCCATCGTGCACAATAATCTGCGTGCACCATTGATTATATTGTCGCGAGACAACTTTTACTCATACTATGCGTGCACCAACCAAACGCCTCTGTGCTTTGCAAATACTGCATACACCATGTGCGCCATTATTATGTGTGTGTACACCACGCACACCTTCTTATGTGTGTGTACACCGCGCACACCTTATTATGTGTGTGCATTCCGCGCAATGTTAAATTTAGCACGTGCATCTGCACACAATATTCTTCCACACGGTGCCACAATTTACCATGCACACCTGCACGCCAACATTTTCCGTGCGGTGCTAAAATTTAGGGCACGCACTCGCACACCCACATTTTTCCGTGCAACACCAAAATTTTTCGCACGCACCCTGACACCATATTGTTCCGTGCAGTGCCAAAATTTAACGCGTGCATCAGCACGCCAATACCTTGCCGGGAAGTGTCGAATTTTACCTATCTTGATCTTTTCACTATGCCACATGAATTTTCGGTGCGCCCAACTGCGCACATTCACCTTTATGCGCATCGATTCCTCGTGAATTTCACTGCAGAAATTGGGGATTTCCCCAATTCACCATAGACATTCGACAACTATGAAATTCATTCAATTTCACCCTGATAACACCATCTCAACCTCTTTAACAATAGATCGTTGTGGGTTGACATTTCTGAAACAATTTTTTTTTTTTTTTCAAACTCAATTCACAAATTGGGAATTTTAATTATAAAACTCGCTCCAACTATCATGGATTCACTATAACTTCAAATTCGACCAATTCCAAGTCCAAATTTTATAGAACAGATATTAAATTAGTAATATCTCATCACTTGGCCGAATTTCTCCATTTTCTCATGAATTCAACCACAAAAATTGGGGCTTCTCCCCATTTCTGCCCAGTTGTTGTTACTTTTTACCATGGACGTTCTACAAACTAAAATTTGGCCACTTCAAAATAAATCCTCTGTGACATTTTTCTTCAAATCAACTTTCTCGGACCATCCAGGCTTAGTGTTGAAAACTAAATATCTAATACCATATTGTAACGTCCCCGACCACCCATGGCTGGGCCACGCTACACCAAAGAACTCTTATGTTCTCTCTGCGGAACATACTGTAACATACCCAACTTCTATTCTGAGCTATGCCACATAAAATTTTCTATCTACATGTGATTAAAACATATCCACGCACAGAACTCTTGCGGAAGATTTATATATAAAACATGAACAGGCAAATACGTTATGTAAATGCACAGATTCACATTGAAATAGCAGTAAACATATACATGTAGCATATATAGGAAATACCCATAAAAATAAACACAGTTATAATCGCACATATGATAACCAATAAAAATATGCACACAAATAAAAATGCAACATGTAAATTTATCACACAGTTGACACTTATCTTGGTAAAAATGTCACCAACTACGTGCAGACCTTCCACGAACCTCCTAGCCTTAGACCACGCTGTTCATCACTCTCAACAGTGGTTCACCCCTGAGTTGGGACTAAACTCCACCCGGGTCAGGGTTCCTAACCAGGCTAACGACTCATGTAAAACATGAAAGGCTCCATCACAGGTGCCTACTCAAACTAACAACCTACAGTCTCTCATTCCCCACATGCCTATCCCACCCAAGGAAGTGTGCCCCTTCTCTGCTCAACAGTCCCTCGATTGCCCCACTTCCCTTCCAGGGCTTCAGAAACATTCCGGACAGGAAGTCTTAGAGACCTGTAGCTACAGTTCATCACCTTCAGGAAGTCAATTCCCAACAATTCTCTCACCCAGAGAATTGCTCACGGGCCTGACAACCCACCTCTTCAATATCCCATGGGCTTGACAACCCACTTCTTCAGTATCCCATAGGCCTGACAACCCACTTCTTCAGTCCATCTCCCCAGCTAACTAGCTACACAAACCTCTAGGGCCATGGATACAAGCTCAGGTATAGTGACAGAAAGTATGGAGGATAACTGACTACGTGAGTGAAAATGGTCCTGGCATCTTGGCTGAATGATGGAAGGAATGATGGAAAATATGATGGTAAGAATGATGGGGGGGTGTGAAAATGAACTAATTCCAAACAATATGTATGCATGTCCCCAAATTGACACTTGTCATGTTGGGAGCTACTTTGGCCCACTTGTCCCCAACTTTAGAACTTAGGATAAAATAATTATCCATACTTTATGATTTAAGGAAATATTAATATAATATTCCTTTTTGGCTTAAGCTCCCTGTCTTAGCCCTTTTCCTTAACTTTTAGGCCCCACCCTTTCCCTAACTAGTGGATTTTAGTCCCCCATCTCTTTTATCGTGGTCGGTGTGAGCAACGATGTATTTTATATTAAATATGAGACATGTACAAAAAAAAGCGCACTGGCCTTTAACATATAGGCTCTCCGACCTAGTCAAAACATAAGCATCCTAGCTTATAATAACTGGCTCACGAGCCTATAAAACATATCATATACACAAAGGCTCCCTGGCCTCAACATCGTACGCACTTAAGATGTTGCGAGTGGTATCCTGGAATGTGCTCATTTCATCATTTTTACTACGCAGTACCTATGTGCACTATGCCATGAAAGGTGCGTACAAAATTATATCAAAACAACTCACTAGCTTAAGTACATTATTATATTTACAATTGGTTCTGTCTAGGGATATTACACCAACTGTGTACCAACCATATGCCTCTACCAACATGCCAACCATGTGCCTCAAACAAGTGTCATATCACTCATGATATGCCACTACCATGAACCAAGTGCCACAACCATGTATCTCAACCATCAATATATCAACCAAGCATCACAACAAGTGTCTCAACTATATCATCCCATACATCACGTACCAAAGCAAGTGTATCAACCATGCACAAAACCTCAACAATATGAAATATAATCAAGATGTGTTCCCATACATGTATGCCATATAAACCATAAACCATGTGATAATCATACTACTAGCAAGTGCCTCTAACAATGTACCAAATATGTACCAATCACACATCACCTATAGATCAAGCTATGAATCATCAATGATGTACAACATAACCACCTCATCAACTACATGTCCCAATATGTAGCTCAACCACATGCCAAATGCATGCACCAAGACATCCAACAAATATGCCTCTAACAATACATCATAAGATGTATCAATGGAGATCACATATGTAGCAGCCATGTACCATGACAGATCTTCCTCAAAAGCCATTCACTACAACAAGTACTAAGCAACCAATAGTACCTCTAAACATGTACTAAGAGTGTCCCTCAATAGATAAATGATATATCTCTAGTTAACATCACATCAACATGAATTGTCCCATAAACAACATGCCATATCATCATTGACATAACCAACAATGTTCCTCAATAGTAAATGTCTCGGGTTAGTACAATCCATCCAAGATAGACTTTCAACATTCAACCATATGTCATCACCATACATACATAAAATACACATGACAACATATAATCATGAAAACCTGCAATAAACCATGTCAGACCCTATAAAACAGAGTTATACCATCAAACCATGCTACAACTCATCTACATAGCCTTCTTTTCCAAGGTTTTTACCACAGGTATGCGACCTGTTCTACAAACAGCTCACGTATGTGCGTGACCTTTCTATAGGTCACCTTGCATATGTACACGACTTCTCCCACAAGAGCCCACATATGCTTCATAAAAAATCAATCTTGATCTTGCCTCATGGATGCCATTTTGTTCTGGTAGTTCAGTCTTCTTCACCCACTTCTAAAGTTGTCCTAGCTTCTCAGAACTTGAGCTCCGAGCTTCCATATTTTCAAAATTGTCTTCCTTCCTAGCTTCATGTGTTCTTCTTGTCATTCTATATGAAGCACTTCTCATGGACTGTCTTCTTGTGATCCAACAATCCTAGGATTTGTGTCCAAACCCACTACAAATGTAGCATCTCATGGTGTGACAATGAGTAGTAATGTGTCCCACTTGATTACATCTCCAACACCTTAGAGTGTTTTGAAACCTTCCATTTTCTTTCCTTGCATAATGTCTACAATCCAAATCTTTGTGACCATATTCATTACATGAGTAACATTGACCATGAAAAACATTTTCATACCTTTGCTTTGGTGTCCATCTTGAAGGTGTCTCTCTTATGAATTTGCTTTGTGTAAAGATGGCTTCTTGATGTCTTCCTTGCTTTGTTCTTTTGAAAGTTTCCTTGTTTTGTGTAGATGGTTGAATTGCAACATTACTTCCACATTTTTAGAATGAAGAACTTACCTCATGCTTCTTAGAAGTGCTAGCTTCAATATATGTAGCTTCCTTGTTGTATCCAAGACCTGATTTATCATTTGGAGATATTTGGATATCTAGGTTCTCCTCCAATATTGTTTAGTTGTTCATGAACTTGATGTGAGTGTTTGACTTCTCCACTTTCTTTCTATGATCAACAACTTCAACTTCCAACTTATGGCACGACTCTTCCTTTTCATTTACTTGATTCTTCAATAGTTCCTCTATTCTTTTGGCTTCTTCAATTTTGGTCTTAAGATTGACATTAACTTCAATACTTTTGCTAAGATCATCATCTACCTTATTCTTTTCTTCTATTTCATTCTTTAGTCTTTTTATCTCTTCTTCTTTTTCTTCTAATTGATTCCTTTTACTTTCTTCTTGTTCTTTGAGCATTTTCTTTAGTGCCATGGTTAATCTTAGGTACTTTTCTAGGACTTCCTTGGTGTATTTTTCAAGATACTCAAAAGAAATTGAGTAATGTCCTATTTCACTGCTAATATCATCTAACTTAGATAAAAATTTATCTTTAATATTCAACAAATCTTCCTCTTCATCTATAGGATAAATGTCATTTGATTCTACACAAACTACTATATTTTCTTCTTCACTTGTAGAGAAACATTCAACATCATCACACTTAGAAGTATTGCATTCAGAGGATTTTGGAGAGTCTTTACCTTCATTGTTCTTTATGGAATTGTCTTCAATGTCTTCCTTTTTTTATTGATATGTCTTCTCTAGCTTCAGCCATAGATCCTTGGTGAAAGTGCATTGTCCCATGTTTGCTTTGAAATAACTTGAGAGTCGATTGAAAATGGTATTGAGATCCAATGCATCATTCTTCTTTTCTTCCTTTTGAGCTGCAAAATTTGACTTATTCTTCAAGGGAACAGATCCACCAATAGCTTCTTTCCAAACACCTACTCCTTTTGCTTTCAAATACCCTTTCATTTCTATTCTCCATGCTGAAAATTTTTTCTCATCAAATATTGGAAATTCATCATCCATTTGTGTGTCCATGGATCTCCTCCAATCTTGTTAAGGATTATAGTGAAGGCCTTCTCTTATACCAATTGTTGGACACACCGATCACACTGAGAGGGGGGGGGGGTGAATCAGTGTGAGGGATATTTTCACACTTCCCAAAAAACTTTAGTTATCAATCACCATTCACAATATCATTACTTACTTCCATTCATACTTAGTTGCTTGCATGATAATATATCTTAATGACATACATTAACAATAAAGAGATATACACCATCACAATAAAAAACAGAAGGAACACCAAATACATGTATAAGTTTCTTTTGTATTATGGACTACAATCCTTGGGTTTTATCAGCACCAACTCCAAGAGAGAACTAAATCTCAATGCAAGACCCAACATGCGTATCTCAGCACCAACCAATATGTGAGGAATCGAACCCTCAAGTACAAGACCCAGCTTGTAGATATAAAGAAATATGTCAAACTATACCAACAATCTATACCAATACAAGTGCTTCAACTATGCACAACCTGTCACAACAACTTGTCACCTCAGCCTGTCTCCTCAATATCAACATACAAATCTGATATGTGACTATGTAACATACCTAGTGTATGTGATCACAGACCTGTAAACCTTCTTTAAATTCAACAACAAGAAACTATCACTTTCATCAAACTTTACTTTAGTCTCACATGACTAATTTTGGATTAGTCAACAACCCTAACTTGAAACAATCATAACTAAGTACTTGTAATGAATAAAGGTCTAAAAATGGTACACAATGTTCTTCAATGTCTTTTCTGCAATTCCTCTAGGTTTCACTACTTGGAACCTCCTAGAAAAGGATTTATAGCAAAAATGGCACACCTTGTTGAATTTTGGCTTATTCTAGATAGAGAAATTGTAGATAATTTACCGCACAGAATGTTTTCTGTATGTATATAAAAATGGTACACAACATACTACAAAAATTACTCTAACCAATACATTTTGTCTTACTAAATTTGGATCTGTTATGAATAAGTTGTGACGTTTTTACCTGAAACACTTGTTTTAGACTAGTTTCAGGACTAGCCACAAACCCTATTTTACACGGAGTGTAACTCCCCAAATAAAATGACCCAAAAGCTGAAATGTTTATCACAGTTACTTGGATATGTTTTCTCAATGACCTTCATATTTCACTGTTTGAATCATTGTAGAAAAAATGTTATTGCACAAATGGTGAGATGACCTGTAAATAATATACCTTAGAAAGCATAATCAAAATACTTTATCCTCCCTTGAATTCAGGACTTCTTTACTTCACCTTCCCTATTAAATTCTCCTTAGATCTCCTTTGGTTACCTCAGTCACTTGTAGATATTCAATATTCTCAATGGATTACTAATGGGAGACCCTTGCTCTCTTATTTATACTCTCCAAGTAGCTTCCTCTAGAAGTATCCACTTAACCACTTTGTCCACTTAACCACTTTGTCCACTTAGCCACTTTTTCCACTTAACCACTTTATTCACAAATAGTAAAATCTCCAATTATAGTTGCAACTAATTTATTTTTAATTATTTTCTTGTTGCAACCACTTAACCCATGACTAACCACTTTCACTGGTCAACTTCTTCTAGGATTTTCTAGAATAATTTGACTTCTTTGACCTTCTAGAGGCTTCTAGATAACTCATGAGGGTTCTCCAACTTCACATGGCCATAAATATCTAACCATGAGGAGTTATGTGACGTTCCACATATCACTGGAAATGACATGACATATACTATCCATATGGAATAGTTTCTCATGCAAATTCACTGATATTCATTACATTATTCCTTAATCAAACTTGGGTTCCCTAACCACACTTCAGGGCTACCTAACCATTTGGACTTCACAAAGCATCTTCCCATGAGGGATTTCACCATAAGGGGACCACTTTGAGAACTTTATCCAAGAGTGTCTTCCCATGATGGAATTCAACATAAGGGGGCCACTTTGGAGTTTATCCATTTGGTTATTCCTATCAACCATGACAAGACAACAATGACCAACCTTTACATTATCCCATCTATACATCAATCCATGAAAATACATCACTATGACACCACTTGAAATATTTTACATTAATTACATCTATGACAACATAGGCCATCAATCAATACATCAATGATACTATGACAATACATCAACTCTTTGACATCAATGACAACATAATGCAACACTTCCTGGGAGGCATTCCAATGGGAATTGGAAATAAGGGGAGCAACATGATATTTGGATGGAAGAGAGCCCCTTTGGAAGCCAAATAGGTGAGAATGTTTTTCTAGAAAGTGATGGGGGTATTAAAAAAGAAGATACAAGACTTGTTTTGGTTGATGAGAGATCTGGAGTCTAGCATGAAGGCGTCCAATAATTATTTTATGGAGAGAGCCTTGCAAACAATGAGATAACCAAAGATAAGGGTATCATTGACAAACAAGAGTTTGGAGAGGATATCAAGGTGAGGATGGATCCAAATTCCTTTGAGAGAGATAGAGAATGATTGATTTCAAAGATCTACCTAAGCCTTTTGTCATAAAAATAAATAGAAAAGGAGAAAGGGATCACCCAAAAAAATACCACCGAAGGGATTGAAAGTGTCAGAGGGAGAAGCATTAACCAAAATGGAGAAGAAGGAAGATGAGATAATATTTTTGACCTAGGCTGGACTAAAGCCAAAGACAATAAGAAGATGTTCTAGATAACTCTATTTCAATCTTTCATATTTTTTGGACATGGCCAATTTTAGTAGCATGCTTGGGGTTTTGGTGTCCTTCAAATAATGTATTGTTCCATGTGTGGTAACGATTCCATCAAGAATTTGGTGTCCTTCTACGTACCCCCCTATTTTAGGGAGATGATTGAAATAAGTCAACCATGAACCCATCTAGACCTAGATATCTTCCAACAACCATAGATTTGATAGTAGCAGATAATTCCTCCATGAAGATGTGATTTAAAATGTTGTATTTTTGTTTTGATGAGACAAAATAAGGGATTGAGGTTAGACTAGAGTCAATGACTTCCTGTTTGTCCATGAGAGTTTCCATAAGAATCTGACTAAAATCCCCCTCTAAGTCCTATACAATATCCTCATATATTTTTAGTCTTTATCCTATAACATATTTAAGACTGGAAATTCGAGTGTGATTCCATTTTTTGAGCATAGAATTATGGAAGAACTTAGAATTTTTGTCTCCTTCCTTTAAACACCAAATGTGTGATTTATGCTTCTACAAAATTTCCACTTGTTTCTACCTGATTTTAATTTCTTGTTTGAGGTGATTCTCTTGAGTTGCTTGTTCCACTATTCTTCCATGGAGAATGATACTAGCTTGTAAAGCCTCCATGTTCTTCTCACATTTTTCCTTTTTGGAAAAGATGTTACCAAAAACTTTGTTGTTCCACTCTTTTATCCACTGCTTAACATGTTTTAGTTTTTGCTGAAATTGGAACATTAGAGATCCTAGATAAGGGCTTGCATTTGTCCACCACTTTTCTAGGTTGGTCATAAACTCAAGATGGTCTATCCATAAACATTCAAAACAAAAAATTCTGAGGTGTTGATGTCGATGAACTATGCTAAGAAATTTTAATGGGCCACTGATAAGAATCGACGTAAGGAATTCCTCGCTTTATTTATCTTATGCCTACTAAGAGAGATATCATTGCTTGAGACAATAATTTAGTCCTTCCCAAGTCTTCTTTTCTTTCCCTTTCTCCACCCTCACCATCTTAAGATAACTCTTGCATACACGTCATGGATGCTTAGTGTTACATTGGGGTTTTCCCTCAAAACACATCCATGAAAATTCATTCAACGCCAAATCCTTTGTCAAATATTTAAAGAGATTTTTTTCTATTATACTAACAGGACTAAACCCCCTCATTATTTCACTTTCTATGCTTTATTCCACAAAGTCCCAAACCACACATCCTTTAAATTTCCATTTTATCCCCCTATTGTATAATAGATAATGATACCTATTATCAACCATTTTGATCCCTAATCCCCATACACTTCAGTTCATTGTCCTATGGAACCATAGTTACTTAATCTTGCACGTCACTATAAGTGATGCGCATCTGTTGGTTGGCATATGTTGACCACCATTTTGGTCAATAGTTTTAGCCGGCAAAGCATTGCCAGAATTCCCCTCATTCTATATTCCTTGCACAAAAAATGTGTACACTCTCGTTTAAATTAACACAATACTTGACAAAATTATCGAGAGTCTTGATTTATTGTTAAACATGACCCTTTTCTCACTCCTCACATTATTTACGCTACCTTATTTTACACATTGACACAATATATTTTGAACCCTTATACATTACTCTTTGTTGTCATATACCTCACCTTATCTACTACCCTTTGAATAAAGAGAAAGTTAATTAACTCCATGTCATGGGGGTACATTTTATACTATACCCAAAGCATCTCACTTTTAAAATATGTATCTCATGTCTCTCTCTTCAATATGTTAAATATGACATAAAGTTTATATCAAGAATGGTATTAGAAGATAGAGAATGTTATATAAAGAAGTGCAACCATTGTATTGAAGCATAGTGAAGAATATTGTGAATGTATCAAGCATTGCTTGAGGATTGTTATCCTTCCTAAAGGATTAATATATGGTGTTACCCTACCTCAAGGGTTTTCTCTATTTCTAGTGTTCAGTTTTTCAGTGAATGTTTTGGTGTATGCTTGTTGATATTGCGATTTTATTTTGACATTTATCTTCAAATCTATTCAGGGACTTAACAATAAGTACCTGAATATATCTGCAAATATACTTCATAAATAACCAATAATATCAATAAGAATAATCCAAACCATTCACCAAGACACTTAACAAAATAATGTAGAGAAAACCCTTGAAGTAGGGAAACACCATATATTAATCCTTAAGGAAGGATAACACTCCTCAAACAATGTTTGATACATTCACAATATTCTTCGCTATGTTTCATTACATTTCTTACACTTCTTTATATATCTCTCTCTATATCCTAGGAACCATCTAGAGATCCTTCTCACATTTATTACATCTAACTACCATAATGGGCCTTATTTAATATAGTGGACCGAGTCCACCTTACATTGAATGACTACATTCTCATATATTGGATGACTTCCACTAATAATACATAACCACATTCACATTGGGTACCTCCCTAGGTACCCGATATTACCTCCCTAGGTATACTACCATTTTTCTTTGGTATGGGACATTCGATGAGGTAGAGCACTCCTTGGTGAATTGTGGATGATTGTGCAATGACATAGAGATTCAGAAGGGGTCGTTGGTGGAGGTTGGTAAGAGTACTAGCTAGGACGTCCATAAGGAACATAAGTTCTTTGGGGTGACTCATTCTACTTATAGTGCTTTGGATAGTTCATTGGGATGTTTGAGGAGTGTGGACACATTGGCCACACTCATCAAAAACATTGAGTTATGGATAAGTGACTCAAAAAAGGACACAAGTTGAGGACTTTCCTTAAATTAGAGGATTGTGTGGAAAAGCTATATTGCAACACCAAAAGAATACTTAGACGTGGGCATTCTTCTTGTCTTGGGAAGTATGGTCGAACTATGGGGCTTGATTATTTCATGACATGGAGAGATTAGAGCATTGACATGAATGAGTGGATTGAAGTAATAGTGAAATGACAGTTTTGGATGTATGGTTCTTGGGATGTTTCATGTTCAAGAATGCAAACAAAAAAGATAGGAGGATTTAGACAAGGAAGCCATACTTGTGGACTTGATCGTAGTTTTAGTCGCAAGGGCAGAGTCGGTTGGACATGCGAGGAATGGTGACTTCCTTGAATCTTCACTATTTGGATGTCATACAAACTATGTGTTAAGATCCAAACATCAATATAGCATAGAAAAACCTCAGGAAAAGTACTCAACGCCTTGAAAAAGAGATAATTTCAGATAATAAGCCTCTTCGAGGGGGCAACCTCCTTTTACCCCACTTAAATGTTCAAGTACAAGATGA
>ML801929.1:130005-147449 GCA_009831015.1 Picea engelmannii | reverse complement strand
CAAAACACAGAAGACACACAATACAAGAGAGACACAGATTTACGTGGTTCACCCAGTGTGGGCTACGTCCACCAGAGAAATTGCCAGGTCCTTCCTTTATTATTATCCAGCAAGTGAAGGGATACAACCTACAGCAAAACCCGATGTAACTTCCTCTTCTTTCTCTCACAGTCTCCTCTCTCATAATACAATATTCACCATCCTACATATCCGCAATACATTTCCCTCATAAAAGAGGGTTGCCTTCTAGGGAAAAAAACCCTAATATAATCTCTATCGTCAGATATGTGACCTTATAATGAATGGTCCAAATTTACAATGAAATTACAATATACTTTTACAAGGCAATTTTTTCTTAGGGGGCTTCGCCCCCGAACCCCCACTTGCCCCCAGACCCCGCAGAGGGGGTACCCCTCCTCTGCACTCCCCCACGTGGAAGAGTGTACATACTTTTGGGGTGTAAATACTTCATGGGGTATCAACACTGCTGAAAGAAAGGACCTCTGAATCAGGAAGATAATCAGGCTCCACAACCAACAAAGAGGTCAGCTCAAGTTTAATAGTGATAAAAATCCTTATGAACTATGGTTTGGAAGAGCTCCATCAATAAAATACTTCAAATTCTTTGGAAGTAAATGCTACATCAAAAGACCAGATGAGAGTCTTGGAAAATTTGATGCCAGATCTGATGAAGGTATTTTTCTTGGATATGATTCAAACAAAAAGGCATATAGATGCTACAATATTAGATCACATAAGATTGTTGAAAGTGCATATGTCAAGGTATATGATCTAAAAACAATAAGGATCAAAAATCAAGAGACCATATCTACAAATAAAGATGAAGATGATGATGAGACATTCGACACACAACTAAAAGAAGAAGAAGAGAATGAAAAAGAAAGGGAAGACGATAATATGGATACTAGTGAAAGTGAAGAAGATAGTGAAGATGGAGAGATAAGAGAAGAATTTCCAAGAAGAGATACAAAGAGACCCTCAAGAATTATTTAGAAAAATCATCCCGAAGAACTGATTATTGGAGATATGAATGATGGAGTGCAAACAAGAAGACAACTATTGTATCAAACAGAGTTAGAATTGTTGTCACATATTAATCCAAGCTCAATAAAAGAGGCATGTAAAGACGAGAACTGGGTTAAAGATATGAATGAATAATTGGATCAAATTGAAAGAAATCAAACTTGGGAACTAGTTCCTAGACCAAAAGATAAAAATGTCATTGGAACTAAATGGGTATATAAAAATAAAATGAATGAAGATGGGCAAGTAATCATAAATAAGGCCAGATTAATATGCAAAGGTTATGCTCAGGTTGAAGGAGTAGAATATGAAGAAACATTTTCACCTGTAGCCAGATTAGAGGCATTTAGGATGTTCTTAGCCTTCTCCAGCTACAAAAAATTTAAAGTGTACCAAATGGATGTCAAATCAGCATTTCTCAATGGAAATTTAGAAGAGGAAGTCTATATTGAGCAACCAGATGGGTTTCAAATAACCAATAAAAGAGACTGTGTTTGAAAATTAAAGAAGGCACTCTATGGATTAAAACAAGCACCCAGAGCATGGTATGCAAGGCTAGACTCTTATTTAGAAAAACAAGGCCTCAAAAGGGGATCTGCAGACAACAATCTTTATTGGAAAATTGATGGTAATAACTTGATCATTGTGGAAGTGTATGTTGATGATATCATTTTTTGTAGTAATCAAATAAAAATGAGTGAAGACTTTTCCAAAATGATGCAACAAGAATTTGAAATGTCTATGCTTGGTGAACTAAATTTCTTCCTTGGATTACAAATAATACAATACAAAAGGGGATTTTTTATCCATCAGTATAAATAGGTTAAGGATATGCTTAAGAGATTCTAGTTAGAGGATTGTAAACCTGTTAGTACACCTATGACAGTTGGATTCAAACTAAGAAAGGATGATGAGTCCAAATCTGTAAATACAAAATACTACAGATCGATGATTGGAAGTTTTCTCTATGTAACAGCTTCCAGACCTAATGTCAAGCAAGCTGTTAGGGTGGTGGCTAGATTCCAAGAAGAACCAAAGGAGAGTCATGTTCAAGCTGTAAAAAGAATCTTTAGATATTTGAAAGGAACCATAGATATTGGTTTATGGTATCCTAGCAAGGACTCATTCACATTAAAAGCCTATTCATATGTTGATTGGGCAAGAAGTATAGATGACAAAAAAAGTGTGAGTGGAGGAGCATTCGTTTTGGGAGAATCACTGGTTGCTTGGATAAGAAAGAAATGATCCTCAATATCTATGTCTAGCACTGAAGCCGAGTATATCATAGCAGCAGAATGTTGCACACAAGTGGAATGGATGAAACAAACTCTACAAGACATCAAAATAGTATTTGAAGAACCCACAATTATCCATTGTGACAATACAAGCGCAATAAGTCTCTCTAAGAATCCATTCCAACACTCAAAATCAAAACACATTCCCATAAAATACCACTATCTAAGTGATCTGACAAGCTTGTTTCCGCTGCATTTTACAGTTTCAGCTTATTTCATTATTGAATAGAAAACCAGTTTTACGGTATCTCTGCTATTTTGTACTAAGAATCTGTTAATAATCTATATTCATTTTGTTCTGCTCATATAATCCGGATCACTAAGAGATCAGGCTGAAAACAAGAACATTAAATTGGAATATGTTCTCACACAAGAACAGGTGGCAGATATTTTTACAAAACCCTTAAGAAAATATGTATTTGAATATCTCAGGAAAAAATTGGGAGTAATCATTCTTCCTACCTAAAACTCTCAAGGAAATAATGCATCAGTTGGAACCTATCCAAGGGGACATAGCAATCAACAACAGAAGGTGTTATTCAGTTATAACATTAAAAAAGAGAAGAAAAAAATAGATTGCAGGAGGCTTTACCATTGGTCAGAGAAGTAATTATACTGACAGATCATAGGAGAAGAAACCCTTTTCCATTGATGTCAAAGGGGGAGAGAAACTTCATAAAAGGAAAACTTCATAAGAGGAAAGCATCATCACAATGGGAGTTTTGTTTATGAAGTTAGTATGTTGCCCTCAATGACAAAGGGGGAGATTGTTGGACAGATTGTCATTGATGTCAACCGTATAATGTCAACAATCGTGATGATCCGTTGTTTAAAAATAAAGGAGATTATTGGAAATATTGTCATTGATGTCAACAGAATATGTCAAACTGTGTGGAGAGATACACAGTGCAGAGATAGGTTGAAGCATTTTGTGACTATTGTTGATCATGACAGGATCAACAATGATTCGTTGATCAAAATCTCAAGAGGGTTAGCGAATGAGGATCAAATCTCAGATGGAAGAAGTGAATTGCAAATGTATCATCAAGTTCCTTGGAAATATTAAGAAGTTGACCATTGCACAGGAAATTGTGAGAAGTCACAGTAGTCGTCTGATCAAAGAAATGATGACCCTAATTGTCTCATGTAATGAGATCTATCCCACATTGGAAGCGCAAATAAAAGCATACAGGTTTATATACACGACTCTCTCCATAGATTATCAACGTATAGTGAAAAGGTATGATGGGGGATAGAGTTGTTTGGACTCCATGAGAAGATCACTAGCTTGGATCCCGGGATGACCTGTCAGGCCCTCTACCTTTTTGGTCAAAACGAAAATAACCGTCAATCTTATGACATTGGATCTCGACCGTTCATTGCAACATATATTTTTAATATAAACAATTTCCCATCAGTCATATGAGTGACCATTGGCTTGAGGACCATTGAAAGATCGTGATCGTTGATCTGCTTCAAGAATACATGTCAATTGTTGGATCCAGTGGAGCTGCAAGGAGGATAAGACAAGGAGTTAGTTAACACTCCAAATTAGCGAAATGACATGAATCATTGGATGCAGAGTACATTTGGCAAAAGGTCATCATTTCACTGACTGGAAAGTCAAAGAGAGGGGTGCTCTGTATTTTGAAATTGCGATAAGATGAGGACCGTTATATTCAGAAATGATAGGTGGCGGAGATCCATGGTCGTCAGAGAATCAGGCACCGGGATATTGGAGGTGAACAGTCCTCCAAACTCACGAAATGAGAAATCACGATAAGATCATGACCGTTGATTATGGAAGAGACAGGTGGCGGAGATCCATGGTCATCAGAGAATCAGGCACCAGGAGATTGGAGCTGAACAGTCCTCCAAACTCACAAAATGAGAAATCACGATAAGATCGTGACCATCGATTACAAAAGAGACAGGTGGCAGATATCTACGGTCATCGAGGAAGCAAGACACGTTGACAAACCACGTCAACAGAGCACGTCATCTAAGGACACGTGGCACAAGTACGACACTGACAAGTGTCAAGTTGATACATCATTTTAGGTATGTGAAAATCATGAATATGAATGACATGTGGCAACTAATAGTCTTGTGACACGTCAACAAGTGACATCAACAAGTTACGTCACAATGAGAATCCCAAAAACCCGTCAGCCATTGGATTAAATCCAATACCTGTTAGCCGTCGGATCGTGTTAAAGTGGAAGGACAAGATAAAGCTACAAGAACTACATTGTAGAAGATCATATCCATTGGATTTGAGCCCTAATACTAACCATTGTTGGATCCATAAGAAGAAGCACGTTCTTTACATACAAGATGAAACAGGCTTACAAAGTTTTGAAAGCAGGAGGACCATCCATCTTCAAGAATGACATGTGGTGAGCGATTATCATTTCGTTGACTGAAAGTCAAAGGAAGGAAATCCTCTAACTTTCCAACTCCCAAAATACAAAATGCAAAATGCCTTTTGGTGTAAGCCCATGATCACATCCCATGGTCACATGGAGAGAGAATAGACGAAGGAGCTAGCCGAGTTAAGCTTCTTTTTGGAGATCGCAAGTTGGGAAAAACGAAGTGACTCGCAGTCGATCACTCCATATGAGAAATTCTGTCAGTCATCCATCTCATCAGGAGATTCAATCATGACCATTGGAATGATAAATGCTCAATCGCTCGTTTCGTCTAATTTCCTAAGCATGAGGTCACCACCATTGGTCATATGGTAAAAAGTTTTAAAGGAACAGAATGTAAGTCGCTTAGTTGGTAAGCATGTGGTTCTATGCCGTTGGTCATATGCTATAAGCGTTATACTATACATCGCTATAGTTGGTAAAGCCCGTGGTCTTCTGGCACATTCATATGTAATGTTTGAAGGAAGCACCTTCACAGAATCTGGTCTCTGTGAAATAACAAATATTCTGGATCAATCATAGAGGATTAAATTGATCCATCACTATGATCAATTTATGAAGAAACATTGCATTAAAATAAATGAAAAAAGTTTGTGGTTTTCCCATTTGGGTTCCACGATAAAATACTGTGTTAAAATTATGTTTAATAAATAAAAAATTGATATAATTGTTGTGTCACTGATTCACCCCCCCTCTCAGTGACAGGATCTAATCCTTTAGATCACCCAACCAGTGTAGGACTTGAGGCATGCAGTGTGCAGAGACATGACAAAGGTAGTTGAAATATGGGTGCAACTAGAGGTTGCAATAGTTCAAATCTTAGGATTTTTTGAAATTTTGTTTGAGGGTTGCAGTGGTTGAGACAACAATAGCAGTGGAGATAGTATAAACAACAAAACATAGTGTAATTGTCGCAATAGGATAGTGGCATCTTGGGAATTGGAGACAGAGTTGGGGAGGAGACGTCCTTTCAATATTATGGGAAGATTGGTTGCACACAAATTTGGGAAGAGATAAATTTGGATGGTTGTACAATGTTGTGGATGATTATATGACTTGTGGAAAATTGGGGTTTCCACTTCACAGGAAAAATTAGGGTTTCCACTTTGGCAAAAATTTGGGGTTTCCAATAGTGAAGTTGCGATGGGGGAACATATTCAGTTAGAGACTTGGAGACAAAATATTTTGTGTGTGTTTTCAGGGATGGAAATTAATTTTGGTAGGGTAGAATGTAAGGCCTTCGATGAGTAGGTTGTGCGACACCTATGCTCGATTGGAATGGACAAAGGAAATTCATGGAAGTTGGGGTTGTTTAGGTGACTTAGATAGATGCATGCACCTATAGTTGGGTTGAATGTGTGATGAGAAGGATAAGTTGGACACGCTATGATAAGGGCAGACTTGGATATGAAACTTCAGGAGATGGGTCAAGATTTATATGGATGGGTGCTCCACACTTGGGGATCGCGATGGGTGATTTTGGTACCTTGAGTGAGACATCACCCTGGATCATGACCAGTGGGGGCACTGTAATATACCAGATATAAAAAGTATGCAGAACAGAAATAAAATGCTAGTAATTGCAGAATAACAACAATATAACCAGAACAATCTCCACAATAGCACTGAAATGATATAAGAGCAACAACAGAAATAACACTTTGATTCTGAAAGCAATGTTCACAGACCTCTTCGAGGGGGCAACCTCCAGTTTAGAAGTGCTCTATTACAATATTATCCAAGCTAGGGTTCTCATACCCTCAACTCCTATTTATACTAAATATGTCTATTAAAAAAAGCATCTAGAGGAAGATCCTTCGAGAAGCAGAAGCTTCTATTAGGTCTTCTTACATCCTCCTTATTCTATTTTATTGAAATGCCTTATTAATATTGACCTTTATTACATCCGAATACATTGTTCTACCTATGTGAGGGTTAGGAACCTAACATGTCCACCCCCTTAGAAAAAAACCCTGTCCTCAAGGCTTTCGATGAGGAAATTTCTGCAGAATGGTAGATGGTTCCCAAGTGGCATCTGTTGGAGTTGTATCTTTCCATTGGACTAGCACTTCCTTGATGGTTCTTTGACGTAAGCGACACTCACGCTGGTCCAAAAATGCTTCTGGTTGTAGACAAATGGATCCTTCTTCAACTAACTCGAGAAGGTTGGTTTGAATTTGGGACTTATCTCCAATCACCTTCTTTAAGAATGAAACATGAAAAACAGTATGTAGCTTCGAATGGCTAGGCAAAGATAACTGATAGGCTACTTGTCCCACATGCTTGAGAATGGTATAAGGACCATAAAATTTGGGCGCTAGCTTCTGACAATGCTTGGCCTTGAGGGAAGCTTGTTTGTAAGGTTGCAGTCGAAGAAACACCTGATCCCCTTCTACAAATTGACATTCACAGCAACCTTGATCTTCTTGTTGCTTCATGTGATTTTGTGCCATGACCAAATTCTCTTTGAGGGTACGGAGAATAGCCTCTCGAGCTGTAAGCGTTTGGTCAACCGCCTGGACCTTCGAGGCACCTAGTAAGTATGAGAGAAATGAAGGTGGATTCTATCCATATACCGCTTCAAAAGGAGTCATGTGTGTAGCTGTATGGTATGAAGTGTTGTACCACCATTCAGCTAGGCATAACCATTGAGTCCACTAATTTTTCTTTTCTGAGGAAAAACTCCTCAAATATGTTTCCAAACACTTGTTGACAAATTCTGTTTGGCCATCAATCTGGGGATGATAAGTTGTGTTGAGATGCAATTCGGTGCCTTGTATATTGAACAGTTATTGCCAAACATTTCTTGTGAAAGTTGGGTCACAATCATAAACAATAGAGTGTGGCATTCCATGAAGCTTGAAGACCTGATCCATGAAAATTTGATCCACCATGGATGTTGTAAACGGGTGTTGAAGGGTGCTGAAATGAGCATACTTGGAAAGGTGATCAACAACCACTATGATGATTGATTTATTTCCTGATTTGGGTAAGCCGGTAATAAAATCCATAGAGATATCCATCCAAATAGCAGGTGGAATCGGGAGCAGTTGTAGTGTGCCCGAAGATTTGACTATTTCTTCCTTGTTGCGTTGAAATACATCACATTCGGCGAAAAACTTACGAATGTCCTATTTCATACCATCCCAGAAAAAGGAACGTTTGACCCTGTCATAGGTTTTGGTGAACCCGAAGTGCCCTAATGTGGGTGTAACATGAAGCTCAAAAAGTATCGTTGATTTAAGCTTTGATTGTTTACTTAAATACAAATGGCCTTTGTATCGAAGTTCATCATGGATCCAAGAGTACCCTGGGGAAGCTGGAGCATTGGACTGCAATTGTTGGATTAGCTACGAACTTTTGGGATCTTGTAGCCATTCCAGGCGAACGGCTTGGAGCCAATCTGGTACAATGAATGAAAGAGAAAAAATGGATCCTTCATCTTCATATTTGTTGGAACGTGCATCCGCAACTACATTGTCTTTGTCTTTCTTGTAAATGATCTCATAATCATATCCAAAGAGATTAGTCACCCATTTTTGTTGTTCTGGGGAGGAAATGTGTTGTTCCAAAAAATACTTGAGGCTTTGATGGTCTATCTTAATTTGGAAACATTGCCCCAATAGATAAGGGTGCCACAGATCAACGACTTGCAGAATAGCCAACATTTCCTTTTCATAGATGGATTTGCCTAGCTTTCTTTCATATAGTTGCTTGTTGGTAAAGACCAAAGGTCGACCCTCTTGCATAAGGACATCACCAATTCCTTTCCCCGAGGCATCACATTCCAACAAAAAGGTATTTTTGAAATTGAGGAGGGCGAGGACTCGAGTGGTGCACATGGCCATTTTCAAGGTTTGAAAATCTTGAGCTGCAGCTAGAGTCCAAGTGAAAGAGTTACTTTTTAGGAGAGCAGTGAGATGTGCTGCAATATTCCCATAATTCTTAACAAACTTGCGATAATACCCTATTAAGCCCAGAAATCCATGCAATCTCTTAAGAGTCTTTGGGTGAGGCCAGTCTTGCATAGCTTCACTCTTTTTAGGATCCACCCTGATGCCATCCTTGCCAACTAGATGACCCAAGTATTCTACTTCTGAGGTGCCAAAAACACATTTAGACTGTTTCAGGAAAAGTTGATGCTAAGAGAGTAGACGGAGAACTCAATCCACATGAGCAAGATGGTATGTCCAGGTTTTTCTATAGATGAGGATATCATCAAATGAAACTAAGACAAAATGGTGGAGAAAAGGACAGAAGACCTGATTCATGAGGCTTTGGAAGGTGGAGGGGGCATTACACAAGCCAAAGGGCATGACCAAAAACTCATAGTGGTTGTCAGATACCCACTACCTAAATCCAATTTTTCTGGTCTTCTGCTGGACTTGAACCCCTAATTAACCATGGAGGCCCAGTGTAAGCTGGATCTTTCTCTCTCCTTCTCCGTTCCCATGTGATCATGGGTCATGTTCATGCCTCAATTTGAATGCAGTGTCTATTTTTATTTCGCGCCTCGACGCTACAGTAATGTCTAAACGTTCGACTCTGCAACCGCCGAACCCTGACAGGGCTAGCGACCAACCAATGGGGACGAATCCCTACAGGGTCAGCAAATGGCCAATAGGAACAAACCTCAACAGGCGTAGAGAACCGCCAGTGAGAACAGGCCCCTTCGCATGGTTAAGCGAAATACATGTGGTAGAAAGAGAAACTCGACACGGTAGTTGACATGATAGGAGGAGGGGGGGGGGCACTTCACATGCCACACTATTCCGGACCGCCCCCATTAAAGGAAGAATGGAAAGGGGGGTTCGGAATCCACTTGAGCATCATTGATCATGATGAGTTAATCTCGACCGTTCGAGAGTTGCGCGTCCAATTCTGGACCCCTCCCCCTACCGCTAAAGGTAGAACAGTAAGGGGGCTCCGGAATGGAAACTCAACTGTAGATCTGGACAGGTGGACTCTAGCCATCCAGACCTATTTTCTGCTTATCCTAAAGCATCTTCACGTCTTGTCTTAAGTTGATGTCTCATCGCTACATCTAATGGTCATTACAGACCCTGAGATCCTCCGAAAGAATCTCGTCCGTTCATCGGGGTTTATCATCATGAGAATCCAGACTCTCGATCACGGGACTCCCAAATCCTCGATCCCCAGTTTCCCGGTGCAGTTAATCTCTTGACACATGGCCTCCATCAAACGGATGACTCAGATATACTCTGGGGTTTCCACCATGGGAAATCCCAAACTCTTGTCAACAGGAATCCCGATTCTGTGATTCCCGATGAGCCAATTCACCGATATGGTCCCTTACGTGTTAGCCCTCCTGGATAAACTCCTGGTCCACATGACCACTATCTCACAAGACCGCAGCCTTATCTGATGTCGGGTTTTCAGACTTTCCACTACCGAAATGTACTCTTCCTCAGGATTCAGGATCCGCCAAATCCCGATATGCCGATATAATGACAGCTGGCCCTACAATGGACGCTTTTAACTTTGTTGGGATTCCGGACTTCGGAATTCTGGAGTGTATGGGCTTCTTGTCCACGGGATTCCCATTTTCCCGATGGATGACTTTCCTTTTGGGACTTTTCCCGCATGCTCCGATTGCTGCCACACGTCCTCCTAAGATGGATGGTCATAATTGCTTCTCGTGATTTCGGAGTTTCTGCTGTCGAAATACTCCGAAAACTTGTCCCTTCGATTTCCGAAATGACGACGGGCTACCGATATTGCCTGCGTGTCCTCCTATGATGGACGGCTCAGATTGGTTTCGGGATTTTCACTATCAAAATCCCCGACCTCGTGTCATTGTGACTCCTGACTTCATGAGTGTCGATATCCCGATGGCCACGCCTCTCGTTGGAACTTTCAACCTCCTATTCACAAGGGTTTAACCCTCATGCATCCCTTAACAAATCCAATGGTTGTCGGTCTTTTCTAGCTAAGATCTAATGGTTGTCAGGCTTTTCTAGTTAATATCTAACGGCTCAGATCTGTCCCACCTTGTGCACTCTTCCACTACTTCGTGGGTGTGGAAAAATCAACGATCCAGATGTCCTCATGGACCGTGGGGGTCTACGATCATGATTTTCTATCTATTCACGAAGATAGAGGAAAAAGGGCAGGGTATGTAACGCCCTTGTTTCATTCGTCAATCTAACGGTTGTGGATGACCATGGGTCTTCCGACGGCGTCTCGTCCGTCGATCGATACTTATCCCTACGCTGCTACTTCGAGATTTTAAGAGGGTCATTCCTCCTCGTACAAGGTTGTTAAGACTTTCTCATTCAAGTCCTTTTTCCAGGTTCTTGGTAAACCTTTCCAAGGAGGGAATCTATGTAAAGAGATCGATTATGGGGCATCTCTGGAGACAGGTAAGGGTAAAAAAATTCCCAAGGATGGACTGGAAGTCCTACTTGGTTCAAATCATGCATAATTAAAAACATAATCCATGTGTGGTCTTTCTGTTATAAGCATATATCCATTATTTCTTATCAAAACACTGCACAGACATTCTTATACTATAATCGTTCACAATTTCACAGTTTTATGAGCATATATGTCAGTATATGAATTTCAAGATGCAATATGTAAAACACTTATCAGAAATAACACCATAAGTGAGTGCAACTGCTGAGAGGGGTGCCCGTTTCCACCCAACCATAGGCTTAGCGACTCCCAGCGGATTTACCACTAGCCACCCCCAAGCTGAGACCACGATGTTGTGAGACTATGTCTCTCTTTGTCTGCCAGTGACCAGGAGAGAAGGTTGCAATCCTTCCTCTCTGCTATCACTCACTTTGCGTAATGCCAGAGTTCCCCTTGCGTCTGCCCCCCCAATCGCTTCTACCCCACACCTTATCCTCTTGCGAGGTTGTGTGTGGCACGATTACCCTCGCGCTGATCAGGCCTAACGGCTCTATGAATGGGTGGTTCATCATCCCATCCCTCATTAATCCGTCTGCCTACCATCCTGTGAGACATTAAATTCGGGGCCAGCGAGCTGCTTTTGGTTCTCCGGGCCAGTGGAGTCCAAATATGGTATTAATTCTCGATGGAAGTTAACGCCACCTTTTCAGGTGCCTTCCACAGCCATCGTGGTCTCTTTTTCTGCACATCCCCTCTCAACAATCCTTCAATAAATTCAAAATGTTATTCACATTTATTGACCTCTTCCTCAAGGTCCATTTACATCACATATTCACATTTATGAGTTTTCCATAGTTCTTGGCCAGTCCAGTTATATTTACAAGCTGGGGGAAACAGGGTGTTACAATTCCCTCCCCCTTAAAAGGAACATCGACCTCGAGGTTCTTATCTACTAACATGAATTGCATGTACAGAAGTAAACAAAATCGGATATGCCTGTCTCATGGCATCCTCCATTTCCCATGTAGCCTCATCTGGGCCAAAATGTTTCCACTGCACCTTGACCTGTGAAATGGTTCTGTTCCAGAGTGGGGTTTCCTTTCTGTCCAGTATGCATTGGGGTTCTGGTCGAAATTCTCCCTCCGGTTCCACCTGGATCACAGACCAGTCAATTATATGATTAGCATCATGTACATATTTCTTCACCAATGAAACATGGAAAACATTATGTGCTTTTACTGTGGGAGGACATGCTAGCTGATAGGCTACAGGTCCCACTCTATATAGAACCTCAAAGGGTCCACAATACTGGGGTGCCAACTTGGCACAAGCTCCCATTCTCAAGGAACTCCTTCTGGGCTTAATTCTGAGATATACATGGTCTCCCATTTTGAACTCTCTTGGAGTTCTCTTTTGGTCAGCATAACTTTTCTGGCAGTTATGGGCGATCTTCAGGTTTTGTTTTATCTGAGCTACTTGTTGTTCCATTTCTTTCATCATGTCAGGTCCAAACGAAATCTTATTTACAGGATTACTCCAGCTGATTGGTGTATTACATGGCCTACCATAGAGGACCTCGAAGGGACTCATATTTAAGGATGCTTGGTAGTCGTTGTTGTAGGCGAATTCTACCAATGGTAGGTAGTCTTCCCATTTCCTAGGTTGATACATTACATGCATTCTTAACATATCCTCTAATATTTGATTCACTCTTTCTATCTGTCCGTTAGTTTGAGGGTGATAGGCGGTGTTGAACAACAATTTGGTCTCCAAACCATCCATCAATGATTTCCAAAAAATTGAAGTAAATGTTGTGTCTCTATCAGAGATTATCTCTTTCGGCATACCGTGCAATCGAAACACCTCTTTCATGAATACCTGGGTGATATCTATCGCCTTGCAAGTCAATTTGACGGGGATGAAATGAGCATACTTGCTCAGTTTATCCACCACCACCATAATGGCATCATTCTGTTTGGTTGAGGTTGGTAATCCAGTGATAAAATCCATGGAGATGGTTTCCCATTTCCATTCTGGGATGGGTAAAGGGTGTAATAGTCTTGTTGGGTGTCGATGTTCTTCTTTAACTAGTTGGCATTCTATGCATTGGGCCAAATATTTGGCTATGTCTTTCTTCAATCCAGGCCAATAAAATTGTTTCCGGGTGGCAGTGATCATTTTCTGGTATCATGGGTGACCAGTGTAAAGTATTTTATGTAGTTCATCCATGATGAACCTCTTCAAGTCGTCACGATTTTGAATGTACATTCTATCTCTATAGGTGAGCAGACCTCCTTCAGTCATTTGGTAGCCTTCATATTTTTCTCCAGCGGGTTCTTGTTGTAGGTATAGGGTCACAGTCTGAGCGAAGGAATCTATTCCTTGGGCCTTTCTGACTCTGTTCTTGACATCTGTCTCATAGGTAATCATCGCTGCCAGGTGAATCATTTTCATGCTTCTACTGAGGGCATCGGCCACCCTATTTTCCTTCCCTTTGATGTGTTTGATTTCAAAATCAAATTCACTAAGGAGGGCCATCCATATAGCTTGTCTAGCATTGAGATTTGGTTGGTTGAACAAATATCGTAATCCACAGTGATCTGTCATAAGTACAAATTTTATTCCCAAGAGGTAATGCCTCCACATTTTTAAGGCATGCACTATGGCAGCCAGTTCTAGATCATGAGTCACATAGTTGACCTCATGTTCATTCAATTTTCGGGATTCATAGCAGATCACCTTTCCTTCCTACATAAGGACTCCTCCGAGCCCTTCTTTACAGGCATCTGTGCACACAAGGAAGTCAGCTTCTAGGTCAGCGATTTTCAACACGGGTGCATGGGTTAGCAGATGTTTCAAGGTTTGAAATCTTTCTTCACATTGTTGCATCCACAGGAATTTTGTCCCCTTTTTCTATAGGGCAGTGATTGGACAACCAATCTTGGAGAATCCTTTTATAAATCTCCTATAGTATCCTGCCAATCCCATAAAGGATCTGATGTCTGAGACATCCTTTGGGGTAGGCCATTCCATGATAGACCTGATCTTATTAGGATCTCTTCTACCCCTTCCTCGGACAGAACATGTCCCAAGTAATGTATTTTCTTCTGAAAGAAGTCACATTTGTTGAATTTAGCATAGAGCTAATGCTCTCTTAGCACTTGCAACACAAGTCTAAGATGCTCTTCATGTTCTTCTCTATTCATAGAGTAGATTAATATGTCATCAATAAAAACCAGTACAAATTTATCTAAAAATTTACTGAGTACATTATTCATTAAGCACATGAAAGTGGTAGGGGCATTGGTTAACCCGAATGGTACTACCACAAACTCATAGTGACTACCGTGTCCGGAAAGTGGTTTTATGGATGTCTTCACCCTTGATTCGGACTTGATGGTATCCCGAAATCAAGTCAATCTTTGAGAAAATAGACGCTCCTCCCAACTGATCGAATAGATCATCGATCCTGGGTAAGGGGTACTTGTTCTTTATGGTTACTTTATTAAGTTGTCTATAATCTATACACAGTCTAAGGGTGCCATCCTTCTTTTTCACAAACAGGACCGGTGCTCCCCATGGGGACATGCTGGGTCGAATATAACCCTTATCCATCATCTCTTTCAATTGCAATTTGAGTTCAACTAACTCAAGTGTGCTCATCCAGTAGGGTGTCCTTGACACCAGCACTGCTCCTGGTGCGAGTTCTATCGAGAAGTCAATGTCTCTTCTCGGAGGTAGACCCGGTACCTCTTCCAGAAACACATGTTTGTATTCCCTTAGGATAGGGTGATCGTCAGGGCTTGGTTTAGCACCTTCGATTTTTTTTAACACCTGTATTGCATATAGGGGACATCCCTTTCGACAATAATTTCTCATTTGCAAGGCTGATATTTGTCTCACCGAGACTGGTTTTCGGATCCCTTGGAGGGTTATCCTTTTTCCTTCTTTGCTCACACATTCTAAGGTTTTATGGTAACAGTCCAGTTTGGCTTTATGGGAAGCCAGCTAGTCCATACCAATCAACATATCGTATGATCCCAGGGGTAATACATTAAGGGTTGCTTGGGTGGGGAATTGACCCAACAGTAATTGGCAGGCTGGTATGACCTCTACCACCTTTCTTTTAGTGCACGTGGCTAACTGTACCAACCATGGCTTGGTTTGTTTTTGTGGCTGTAGCTTGCACTTATCCACAGTCTTAGGGGCTATATAACTCAAATTTGAACCAGGGTCAATTAAAACAGACACTAGATGGTTGAAAAGCATACCTTCTATTTCCACCACTGAAGCTTGGTGGTCAGCTTGGTTATTATCCAAGGCTGCATAAATTTGCAGCACACTCCTTGCCACATCATTGACTGTGGTTGCTTCCTGAATGTTATAAACTTTCTGATTGTTCTATTGTCAGTGTGGACAGTCTCTCAGGAGATGCTCTTCTCCGCAACCCCAGCACTTCAGAGGTTCCTTCTTTGGGTTATTAGTCTTTACTGGTATAGGTCCAGAAGTTTTATTTCCATCCATCGAGGGAAATTTCTGCTGGAGTACACTCCAAGATGGATAGTTCATTCTGGGGTTCTTCTTGTGGTTTTTAAATCCTGAGGATTTAATCCCCTTTTTCTGAAATATCGAACCACTCTTCTGTCTCCAGTCTCCACGAGACTCTGCCCGATGTCCATATTGTTCATAACAATATGTTGCCTTTCGAATAGTTTCTTCGAAGGTCTTTGGCTCGTCGAATTCAATTCAGTTCCGGTATTCCTTGGGTAACCCACTGATGAAGCGTTGCGCCTTCTCCTTTTCTGCTTTGATGTAGGGTACATATCTCAATAAGTCAAGGAAATTGTTGAAATATTCCTCTATAGTGAGTTGCCCTAGTTTGAGTTCATAAAACTCTTTAACCTTCTCGTCGAAATATCTTTCCGAAAAATACTTCTTCTGGAAGTACTTCTCAAACCATTTCCAAGACAACTCCTCCTTGCGGACCCCTTTCATGTTCTTAATATGTTCCCACCAGATGGAAGCTCTTCCGTTCATATTGAAAGTGGCCACTTGGGCCTTCAAATTTTATGAAAAGTCATGGACTCTGAAATATTTCTTCAGTCCAAGTAGCCAGGCCTCGTCTTCCTCTCCCTTCTTTATCTCACCGTCGAAGGAGGGTGGTTTGGCCTTTCTGAATTACTCAAATTTATGACCCTTGGAAGTCTTTTGCTTCTTTTGTTTTCTTTGAGAATAGGAACTGGTCTTGCTACTGGAAGAGCCTTCTGAATCGCCAACTTCCTTCTCAATGGAATCGTCTGGAACTGTTTCTTTACCTCTGGGGTGGACCTTTCTTGACGTGATTCTCTCAGTATGGCCACTGACACGACCATGATTCTGCATCTCAAGTTCATGCTGCATTTGTCGTTGTAGGTCGGATAAGATTTGTAGTAAAATTGCATTAATTTCGGTTTTCTTTTCTTGTTCTTTCATCATCCTTTCATTGTAGGCCTTGCAGCTTTGCAATTCAACCATGAGACTCCTCACAGTCTCGGCTAGGTCTAGAGGGGTTCCTATTGCTCTTATTTCGTCAGACTCTTCGTCTTTGTTGTGGGAGCCTTCTCCCACCTCTTGGTGAGTCACCATACTCTACGTCTGTAGATTCCCGCGGTTGATCATCCGCTTGAGTGAAAAGATAAACACTGGTTATTAGTCAAGAGTTAAATTCATTTTTATAATTTGCGCATAAATTCATAACTCTTTCACATGCATACATAGTCGGGTTCTCATTTCCAAGTTTTTAATCCTGGACAAAAGAGTTACATTAGGGGTTACTCTTCGTAGGAGTACTTCGAACGAAGCTTATGTGTAACTCGTGCATGAGCCCAATCAGGCCGAGTGTCGTAACCATGCTCTGATACCACTTTGTTAGATACCCACTCTCTAAATTCGATTTTTCTGGTCTTCTGCTGGACTCGAACCCCTAATTAACCATGGAGGCCCAGCGTAAGCTGGATATTTCTCTCTCCTTCTCTGTTCCCATGTGATTGTGGGTCATGTTCACGGTTCAATTTGAATGCAGTGTCTATTTGTATTTCGCGCCTCGGTGCTACAGTAATTTCTAAACGTTCGACTCTGCAATCGCCGAACCCCGACAGGGCTAGCGACCGACCAATGGGGACGAATCCCTACAAGGTCAGCAAATGGTCAATAGGAACAAACTTCAATAGGGGTAGAGAACTGCCAGTGAGAACAAGCCCCTTCACGCGGTTAAGCGGAATACATGTGGCAGAAAGAGAAACTCGACACGGTAGTC
>ML801929.1:99327-115709 GCA_009831015.1 Picea engelmannii | reverse complement strand
GTGCATGGTGTATTATGGTGTATTGGTGTAACTCTTATACTATTGTTCATTTCTCATTGGATATAGTTGAATGGTTTAAGTATAAGTTGAAAAATATTTTAAATTGTACTTGATACTGATTCACCCCCCTCTCAGTATCAACACATCCTTTCTTAACAATAAATATTTGAAAAGTGATACAAAGTCATTAAAAACCTCATTAAAACAATGGGAGGCCTTGTACCTTCACAAGGCCTGGTACCAAAAGGTTACTAGGTCAAATTCACAGTTTGCCTTCTTGGACACAGACAATTTTGGAAACAAACAACAATGCGCTATCACGAAAACCAAGTAGGATGACATATAAAATTTCTTCTCCTCTTTGAATTGTGACAATTGGGAACATATTTCAATGGAAATTAGCTTCCCCCAATAAAAAATGGCTTGTTCCTTGACTGTGAAATACAAAATATAAAGAATCATGCGGGAAATACTTGTTGTGGATTCATATCCCGTTATTCTTGTAAACAACCAGGAAATTTCTCAGAATGGATTTCTAAATGAACTAACCTGCAATTTTGTGATATCCTCAGGAAATATCATCGGGTCTTCTAGGAACTCGGGTAAGAGGTCCAACCCGTTATCATGCGTTTTTAGGAACTACTTGTAGTCTTCTCCTCTTAAGGTCAATGTTGGCTCCGACAATCTTAACATCTTGCAGAAGATCTGAGGTGACAAAGAAATAGGAGAGTGATCCTACAATGGAATAATTCTTTGGTTTGAAATATATCTCTCGATGCACCAAGGTACCACCTCCTTACGGTAAAAAACATCAAGGACACAGCCTGTACGAGCAATTCCAGAGGTCCAAATTACTTCATTCTAGGTGGAAGGGGATGAGTAGTAAGAGTATGCCCTGGACCAATGGAAGTTATGGTCCTCACGCTCGAAGATGTTCATTGTATCTCCTTAGAACTGATGTTAAGTTGCTGACATAAGTTTACGAGAACATCTTTTTTCTCCAGACGATGTTTGAAATGAATAGTTGGAAGGGATAATATAAACCTCCACAAATCTTGGTCCAATGTGTGTGAATGGGATATCTCCTTGAGCCTTTCGCTCATTAATGAAAATATCTACGGTTGTTGCATGATGAGTTGTTATCATTAAAGATTAATAATTGCATACTTAGAAATGAGAAGGTGGTGGGCACGACAAAGAGAAATTAAGGATTGGATATTTCGTGAACTCGCCAACCCGATGAACAGTGAAAGACATTCCATGATATTTGAAATGAACACTCGGAAGGGATAATATAACCCTTCACAAATATTGGTTTAATGTGTATTAATGGGAGATATCCTCAAGCCTTTCGCTCATTAATGACAATATTTACGGTTCCTGCATGATGAGTTGTTAACATTAAATCTTACTAATTGCATATTTATAAAGAAGTGTGAAGATGGCGGGGACAGGGAAGAGCAATTAAGGAATTTTTAAGTATGGAAAGAGGTCGTTCGGGCTTCAAAATAGGGTTACAAGGGATACTTAGGAGAGATGAGGAATCGACGGTCAAATTGTATTTCTCAGAAGTTTCGAGTGCAAAACACGTAACATGGAAGAGGATATGATGGGGTAGTCCAGCAGTCAATTTGTATATCGCGAAACTCTGGATGTTGTTTGCAGGTCGCAGAACAATTGAAGCACAATCTTGATCCCGTCTATCCAGGAACCCACAATCGAAAAAGTGGCTAATTATGGAATAGGGAAACGGTCGGTTGGACTCATTTTCGCTAATATATTGAAATTTGTAATAGATATCCCATTACCTGGCAAGATCTTTTCGGCATGTTTTTGGACAAGTTGTGTAGGGATATTCAGTGTGACTGTCTCCTCGAGCCTTTTTCTCATTAATGGCAATCTTTATGGTTTCTTCATGATGAGCTATTAGAATTAAATTTATTGCATACTTGGAAAGAAGTACGAAGGTGGCGGGCACAGGAAACAACAATTAGGAATTGGAGATTTTGTGAACCCGCCAACCCAACGATCCATGAAAGAGATTCCAAGAAATGGCCAAGTATGGAATTAAGTGATCGAACAAGCTTCAAAATAGGGTGAAAAGGGTTCTCCAAGAGACGTGAGGCCCCGAAGGTCAAATTGTATGTCTCAGAACTTTTGAGTGAAAAATGTGTAACACAGAAGAGAGGATGATGTGGGAGTTTGGAAGTCAATTTGTATATCACAGAAGTTCGAGTGTTGTTTGTAGGTCATAAAACAATGGAAGTGAAATCTAGAGCCCACCTGTCTGGGAATTCATGATAAAAAAGTGGCTAAGTATGGAATGGAGAAGTGGTTCACATTTCCACTCATGCTTTTGTGGGAGTAATTGTGTTCTTGATACATTGTTTAATGCCTTGAAATATTATTTTAAGAATTAAACTTCCTGCATGATGAGTTGTTAGCATTAAAGCTTAATAATTGCATATCTAGAAATAAACTTATTGTACTTTCAACTTGACCATAAGTATACCAACGACAAACTTGAATTTTAATATTGTGGTTGATTTCATATCCCCATTTGACTTCAACTAACATATATCATTTTTTTTTTCAAAATATTTGTGAGGAAGAAATTTGGTAATTTCATTAATAAAATAAAAGTGCTCAAATAGAGGCCAGGAGATGGACAACCAATAAAATGTTTCCTTTTGGAGTGAAGGAATCAAGGAAGAGAGAGGAAAATAAGAGATTGTTCTCTCAACATGATTGAGATGAGAACGAAAGTTCTTGGGTGGGGCCCCAACTCCCGCATCGTGAATTAGTGTTTCTATATTATATCTGCATTACAAACAGAATTGAATGTTGGTTTGAAACTGTGTGAAATTCATTTATGTTTCCATAGAAGCCTCATGTGATCAACACAATGCATTGTCATATAATTGTTCAATGCTCCATATTTGATCAAATTACTTGAGTCAATACAATATTTAAGAATTACAAGACTATCCAACCATGCAAACGAGAAGAGGTGTTAGGTACAACAAAGAAGCACCAACCAAGATTCCAAGGAAATATTTTAATAGTAAATATATAAAAAAAATAGTGGGTAATATATATTTATCCATAGACATTGGACTAAGTTCTTTGCACCGAAGCATTTAACATATTTTTCATAAATACAGGTAGAGGAGTTACAAAAAAAAAAGCATGCATACAATTATGTGTTGTTCATCTAGTGTGACAACATGCAGAAGGCATCGAAAAGCTCTTGAACATGCCTACAAAACTGATTATCATGATTTTTAAGGAACTCCTTGTAGTCTTCTCCTCTGAAGGTCAATGTTGGCTTCATAAATCTCAACATCTTGCGGAAGACATGAGGTGACAAAGAAACAGGAGAGTGGTCCCGCGGTGGATCAATTATTTGGCTTGAAATATATCTCTCGACGCACCAAGAGACCACCTCCTTACAATCAAAGACTTCAGGGACACAGCCTACACAAGAAATTGCATAGGTACAAATTACTTCATTTTGGGTGGAAGGGGACCAAGAGACCACCTCCTTACAGGAAAAGACTTCAGTGACACAGGTTGCATGAGAAATTCCAGAGGTCCAAATTACTTCGTTCTAGGAGGAAGGGGATGAGTAGTAGGAGTATGCATTGCACCAATGTCATTTCTAGTCCTCACCCCCTAAGATGCTAATTGTATATCTAGAGAATAGGAGAGTGGCCCCGCAATTGAATAATTCTTTGGCTTGAAATATATCTCTTGGCACACCAAGAGACCATTTCCTTATAGTCAAATACTTCAGGGACACAACCTGCACCAGGGACAAATCCAAACCCAATCCAAAACCCTAAAAATGAAAGGAAAGGATACATCTATGAGGGCGAGGACCGCCATCCGAGTAAAAAGACTAAAACTCTCGAGCTACAAAGTGTTTATTTCATTCAACGTCGATTTCTTTTCTGAAACCCCTTCCTTTGGTCTTGTTAGGTCTTCCATCATCGAGCCTGGAAGTGCCCCCCATTATGGTGGATTTAAATTTGGGCACATAAGTGGTAACAATGTCTGCATTGCCATCATCCATCGTTGTATCGTCATCCATCAGATCATCTTCTCTGGCTCAAAATCAACCGCATCAACCTCTGCATCATCCATCAATGCAGAGGGGGGGGTTGTCTGAACAGGGGGGGTTTCCTTGAAATTATTTGGCTTGAATTATATCTCTCAAATCACCAAGGGACCATCTCCTTATTTGCTTCTAGGTAGAAGGAGATGAATAGTAGGAATATGCCCTGGACCATTAGAAGTTCTAGTCATCATGCACAAAGGTTTTTACTATATCTGGACAGAACTATTGCCATAAGTTGATGAGAATGTCCATTTTCTCCAGATGATGTTTGAAATGAACATTCGGAAGGGATAATATAGCCCTCCTCAAATATTGGTTTAATGTGTATTAATGGGAGATCTCCTCGATCCTTTCACTGATTAATGACAATTTCTATGGTTCCTACATAATGATATGTTACCATTAAACCTTACTAATTTCATACTTAGAAAAAAGTGTGAAGGTTCTAGTGATGACGAAGAGCGATTAAGGATTGGAGATTTCATGAAGTTGCCAACCAGACAACGTGCGTAAGAGATTCCATGATGCTTGAAATGAAGACTCATAAGGGATAATATAAACTTACACAAATCTTGGTTTGGTTTGTATTAATGAAAAATCTCCTCCAACCTTTCGGACATTAATGAAAATCTTAACGGTTCCTGTATGACGAGCTATTAGCATTAAAGATTAATAATTTCATATCTAGAAAGAAGTGTGAAGGTGGCGGGGATGGTGAAGAGTGATTACGAATTGGACATTTCTTGAACCCACAACCCGCAAAAGAGATTCTGATAAATGGCCAAGTATGGAAAGAGGTTGGTCGGGCTTCAAAACAGGGTCACAAGTTATACTTAGGAGACGTAAGGGCCCGATGGTCAAATTTTATGTCTCCGAACTTTTGACTGAAAAATTTGTAACACGGAACATGGCATGATGACGGACTTCGATAGTCAATTTGTATATCGCAAAACTTTGGGTGTTGTTTGTAGGTCGCAGAACAATGGAATTACAATGTTGAGCAAGCCTGCCCAGGAATCAATGATGGAAAAAGTGGTCAAGTATGGAATGGGGAAGCAGTTGGTCAGACTCGTGATATAAAATCATGACATATTCAGAAAAATGACTAAGTAACTAGAAAGGGAAAGTAAAGGAGAAAAATAAAGGGGAATTTGGTTGTCAATTTGTATATTGGGGAAGTTCGAGTGTTGTTTGTAGGGGCAGAACAATGGAAGTGCAATGTTGAGCTCGCCTAGCCGGGATCCCATGATCAAAAACTTTGTTGAGTATGGAACAAGGAAGCGTTCAGTTGGACTCGTGATATAAAAGCATCAATGGAAATCTAAACATGTGAATTCGCCAACCCATGCACTTAGACATTTTTTGAAAAACGACTAAGTAACCAGAAAAGGAAAGTAGAGGGCAAAAAGAAAGGGGAGGGAAATTTTTGGAAGTGAGAATTGGTCTTAACAAATCCCCATGGATGGTATTAACAGTAATTATGAAGTGCATTAGACAGGTGAACAGGATATTCAATCAAGGAATAGAGAAAGTGAGTCATGGTTATACTTTCCAGTATGTGTTTGCATAAGAGAAGCATCAAAAAGCTACAGAAAAAATCAATTTTGGGATATTCAAGTAAAATTATTGTACTCCCAACTTTACCGTGAGTATAACAACGACGAATTTTAATTTAAATCTTTTGTGGTTGATATCATAGTTCGATTGGACTTCACATAACATATATCATTTTATTTCAAAATATTTCTGAGGATGAACTTTGGTAATTTCATCGGTCAAGTAAAAGTGCTAAAATGAACTACATATTACATTTTCTTCACAGATCTTACATTAAAATGCAAAGTAGGTCTTGTATATTCTTTAAGATCGTAGAAAAATCACCAAGATCCTGAATCTATCATCCAACCATAATTCAAAAACCGGGCCCATGAGAACCTTGAACTACAGTATGAAAGCACATGAACAAAAGTTTGCCAAACACAAGACATGACAAAATAAGAAGAGATTGGGAATTGTATCCCATCTATAACCAAATCCCCAGATGGGCACCAAGAAATTTTCTAATTACTATATTACCATGAACCAAGATCACTATGAACATTTGCTTTTGATAGTACTATGAACCAAGATCACGTTGACCTGACAATGTTCTAATATTACTAGTTATGGAAAAGAGTGTCAACATTTAACTTAATGGAGTTTGAACAATGTCAAATTTGCAATATTATTGAAAATGACTGATGGTTCTGTTTAGAGGAGCAAGCCATTTTGACGGCTCAAAGGATGGACCTGATTTATTCATAGTTGGATACTTTGTATAAGGTTTGTCCTCATGCTTATCATTCTTTTACTAAACAATCGTATGCACTTCCAGTTCAATTTTCCATGGCACTACAAAAATCTATTCATATCCTCATTGGGTAGCATGGACAAATACAGATGAGATTGTTTTGTTTCCTATCAACGCTTGATATGAAAAAACAATATTTTGGTTCAGCCGATATGCAGTATGGCATTGTCCTCATTTAATGTAAATTTTCTATGGACGCAAAAGTCGCATAACAAGTAGACATTGTTTTCCTTTTTCTGTAGGTATACTTCATATGGAAATTCTGCTAACCCAGGAAGCACATCTTGTAATAGAGGTGTACAATGTACAATTGTGTTGTTGAGGGTTCGGATGGTAGTTTTGAGGCAATGTCTGTATATGTAAGGTATTTTTTTATTGCATCATAGGAAATCAATTGTCCCATCATTTATGAAAGCAGAGGTAGAAGAAGAAGAGTTGCATTTGGCACATACATGCTCGAAGGGGGCCGAGTATGCATTCACTGCAACCAAAACACCCTCAACCGACACACATGATTATAGTAGTTAATATATTGAACAATATAATATACAATTGTACAACAAAAAAGCTGCAAAAAATTGTTCAAGGAAATTTTTATGAGCAAAGTGTGGATGGAATTGTAGATGTATATTCACAACAGTTGTTGAGCTAGTTAGTTTCTTGAGATCCTGTACTATTTATGTTCACAATTTTGTTATGTTACAAATGTTGTTTGCGTTGTGCGAAATATCCTTTCTTTAACATCTCTTTTCTTTGTTATATTTTTGAAGAGCATAAGTGGAAATTTCCCTTTATGCAATTGTTGTTCCATTGAGGAAAACAAATTTGAATAGGTGTCGAACAATTGTAGTTGCAACATGGAACAATGTAATATTTGTGTAACATAATTGAGATATATGAACATGTGAAAGTAAAGGACAAAAATGGATATGGAGAATGGTACCATTTCCTTGTCGTTGTATGACTCTCCATATTTTATATGGAGAATGTGTTGCGAGCCAAATTTTCTCATGAGTGTGACAACTACACCAATGGTTCCGATTGGGTAAGTTCCGTTGCTCTGTGCAAGTTGGTT
Source organism: Picea engelmannii (assembly GCA_009831015.1). Classification (NCBI taxonomy): domain Eukaryota; kingdom Viridiplantae; phylum Streptophyta; class Pinopsida; order Pinales; family Pinaceae; genus Picea; species Picea engelmannii. The sequence continues at coordinate 108,164 of ML801929.1, read as the reverse complement.
GATTGTTGTGTCCAGTACGAAATGATATTCTGAATAAATCATGGGAATTTTTTCCACAATACTTGTTTTGTTGATCGATATAATCCGATCACAATAACCACGGTCATACACTATTTTTGGAAATATATTAAAACTTCTAATGGATATCCCATTACCTGGCAAGATCTTTTCTGCATGTTTCTAGAAAAGTTGTGTAGGGATAGTCGGTGTGATAGTCATCATGGCTTCGTTGTCTTTCATGTCAGCACGCACAATGCATATAGTTTTTTTTGTCTTATATAAGTAGGTGCTATACATGACCATTATGTCCCCAACGAACACTTGTCCAGTTCGGTAGTTGTTCAAGCCTTCTATCGATAGTATATTGGGTGTTATAAGTTTAGACCTGGTGACAATTTTTGAACAAAAAAAGTAATGTGAATGGAAGTCTGCATCAGTTTTTTGTTTTCTTTGTTTTTGGCATAAATGTACAAGTATATGCTTCACTTATGCTCATTGATACTTCTTGTGAACTACAAAGCATGTGTTGCAAATGACATCAACATATTTATCATGGCATAGATGAATAAATAGCTCAGGATATTTGTTTTTTAAACATATCAAGAGCACAATGTATGAATCTTTACCTTTGGCCTTGTCTTTATGTTGATGTTTGTGATGATTGACTACTCATACCCATGTCACTCGTCCAAATTTTTCTGATGCAAGAATGTGTACATGAACATAAGAATGAATAAATAAGCATATGCATTATATATTGTTCATAATTGTTCTGGATTTCACATGCAAAATCGAAGGAGATGGAGTATGAAATAGGGTGTCAAGGGATACTCTAGAAACATGAGGACCTGACGGTCAAATTGTATGCCTCGAAAATTTTGAGTGCAAAAATGTGTAACATGGAATAAGGCATGATGGGGGGGTCTGACAACCAATATGTATATCGCGGAAGCCCAGAAGTTGTTTGAAGGTCACGGAAGAAAAGAAGCGCAATCTTGAGCCTGCCATCCCAGGAGACCGACTTTCAATTTGTATAGCGCAGAACTTTGGGTGTTGTTTGCAAGACATAGAACAATAGAAGTGCAATTTTGAGCTCGCTAGCTTGGGAACCCACGATCGAAAAAGTAGCCAATTATGGAATGAGGAACTCGTCGGTCGGACTTGTGATATAGAAGTAGGAGTATAAATGTGAACCCGTGAGTTTGCCAATCCATGCACCTAGACATTTTTGGAAAAACAAATAAGTAAAGCAACCAGAAAGGGAAAGTAGAGGGGAAAAATAAAGGGGAATTCGGTTAAGTATAGAAGAGGGAAAAAAATGGATAATAGAGAGTGGGAAAATACAAAAGGGGAGGGAAATTTTCGAAAGCGAGAAGTCTCAACAAAGGCCCATTGTTTCCAAATCATTGTTTTCTAGTCCAATATTTTATCCACCTACTCGTTTTGTGTGTTTGATTTAATATCACAATTGGTATACCTTTTCAAAGATTGTACTTCAACTTCCTCTACTATGGCATATAAGATTTCATCATCTTGTCCAACTAATCTATTTCTTCCAATGTAGCAATGCAGAAAATACAATGGACATGAAGGTAAGTTGGTATGTAGAAAGACATGTAAAAAAATAAATGCAGTTCTATTTGTTTCAATGTAGCATCACAAAAAATACAATTCACATGAATATAAGTTATTATGTAGGAAGATACGTAGTATCTACATACAATAAATTAGGTGCAAAGGAGTAGAATAAATATACAGACAATAAATGAAATACAAAACAATGGAATATGAAATAAGAGTATAAGAATGCACATTTGTATCTCCTCTTCTACATTTGTGCTTAAGAGTCCTTCATCCTGTCCAGTTATTTTGTTTGTTTCAATGTGGGAACGCACAAAATACAATGAACATGAATGTAAGCTGGTATGTAAGGGAAAAAAAGTAATATGTACATACAGTAAATGAGAATCAAAGGAATAGAATAAAATATAGAGTTAGAAGCATGAACCTTTGTTTTCGTTGATCCATGGTTCTAGTTATATGGATTTTTTCCTGGCCAAAATATATTACAAGCCAGTAAATAATAAGAAGTTGGATGGTCCTAGCTGAATGATTTGGTTCTGTGCAACAAAGTATCCAGATATGCTTTGAGACATGGAAATATAATTTTGTAACATGATTGATCTATATTTCATAATTCAAGTACAAGACAAATTGTATCATGGTCAGACCAGCTTGTGTATAGGATAAAGAGGTTGTATTGTGATATTGGAAAATTTGACCATATATGGTCAATAAGTGTGTTTTGTACATGTTTTATCTTAACCAAAAGAAATCGAAGATTGTAATTGTACATGTAGTTTTCCAATTATTTTGTTATGGAACTATTTTGTGGCATGTGCACACTGAAGTCTCCTAGAATGATAATGGTTTCGTTCAGATGTAAATGGTGTAATGCATTTGAAAAAAAAATAATTATGTTAGCAATGTTGCACACAAAGCGGCATAGAGATTGAATATTTAAATTTTCAATCCATGGAAAAATACTCTTAGTAGCACCATCTCAACATCTTTTTCTTCTACAAGAACATTTTGCAAAGGCATGTAGGTATGGTTCATAGTTTGGAGAAACAAATGGAGCAAAATTTAAGAGCAGGAGGGAAAGATATGCCCATTTTTTGTAATTTTGTTGCAGCTTAGCCACCGTTGTACCATACCTAGCCCTTCTACACCTAGCTGCAATTTCTTTCTACAAGAACATCCTGCAAAGGAAACAAGATTGACATCATATTTTTCATACGAAATACACGGGTTCGATTCATGTACAGGATAGGTAGGTACTCATTCACGGGCAAGTTGGAAATATCATTGAGGGCAAGGTGCGAAGGCTAAACAATTCCTTATTCAATTGAGGCATTATATTTCCACTTCGTCACATATGGAAAATAACCGAGATTTGCAATGCTAGAAAAAATTACAGTTAGAGTTGTGCAGACGACATTGGCATGCACATGGTGCAGAGCCTAGGGAAAAAATCAGAGGAAAATTTAAGAGCAGGAGAAAAAGATATGCCAACCTCTATGGAAAGTCTACAAGATAAGAATGATGAATAAATACTTAAACATTCTTACTTGCAAAATGAAAACAACGAACATGAATGAAAGTATGGTATTGAACCTTACTCGTCAATGATGAATGAAAAAATCGCAGGCCCAATTGCGAGTGCAGGAATTGAACCTTGCAAAGTTTAAAAAATAACTCCAAATACTGATGCAAGACCTTGAAAACTCGAAGAAAACAAAAGAAAGCATCAAGCAACAAACCAGTGAGAAAGCACGAACAGGTCCAAATGCAGGTGCAGGACCTCAACCCTACAAAATTGAACCAAAAAACAAAAAGCAACAACCAACGAACCAGTGAACAAGGAACAACCAATGAACTAGTAAAGAATATATGTATCTTCAATGATGACTAAATTTCATTCCAATCATAGAATAAATATGAAACATATGATGACCATGCGAGTGGAAATACTTAAACATTCTTACTTTCAAATTGTAAACAAGAAACAACAAAGAACGAATACAAATGAAACTATGGTATTGAAACATACTCGTCAATGATTAACGACAGAATCATAGGTCCAATTGTGGGTGCATGACTTCAACCTTGAAAAGTGAAAAAACAACTCAAATTGTGGGTGCAAGACCCAAACCTTGCAAAGTTGAAGAAAACAAAAGCAAGCAGCAAGCACCAATAGGTCCAACTGTAGGTGCAGGACCTCAACCTTGCAAATTTGAACCAAACAACAACAACAAGTAGCAACCGACAAACCAACAAAAAAGAAACAACTAGTGAACCAGTAAACAATATATGTATCTTCCATGATGACTAAATTTCATTCCAAGCATAGAAGAAGCATGAAACATATGATGGCTATGCGAGTGGCGATGGACAACAATATTGTCCAAATTCACTACAACATTGTATGGATAAATTCGAGGAAAAATGTAACGTGACATGCCTTTTTAGGTAAACATTTAAGGCTATTAGACTTGTTTAAGGGCCTCACGCTATGTAAATATTTAAGTTTCCAGACCTATTCAAGTACCTCAAAAAGAGTGTCAATGCTCAAAACTTTCGGTATGTAAACATTTCAATAAAAATAGAAATAACAAAAACATTAAAAAAGAGCGTTGATGCTCAAAACTTTCGGTATGTAAACATTTCAATAAAAATCAAAAAATAAAAAAAAAAGTATAGATTCTCAAAACTTTGGATATCTAAACATTTAAAACATTTGGAATAGCGAAGCTGGCAATAAGACTTTGAATCCAATGAGATGATGACATATAAGGTTTTTTTTATTATATAAAAAATAATGTTTTTAGTTCTCTAGCTCAAACAATATAGATGATGTGAAAATTTATAGTCAAAGGACATATTAATATGAATTCAACTAATTATCGATTGCTATAGTCCCTCTACGCCTTCGGTAGGTTCTAATAACAATTAACTTTTAACTTTTATTTCATTGCGCGTCTCCCAAAATTTCACATCTAACCTGCAATTTATTCTTTTATTTTCATTATTAAAAATACAACTAATTCGCACATCTAACGTGCAATTTATTATTTTATTTTTATTATTAAAAATAAAAATAATTCACCAAGGCTATGATTTTTGTATCCACGTAAATTTAGAGATAGACATAAACATTATCTAATGTTACAGTTGGGAATTCCAATTGGTCGTGTTCCGGGATTAGAAATAGTTTCAACATATAAGTTTGAAAGAAAAAATACACAGAAATGTCGTGAAAAGAAATATTGGGATTTTCTATTGTAAGATTTTATGCGATATTCATGAGACAGTACATATTAGCAGATTTTTACCACGAAGTCGATGGTTATTGACAATTCTTTTGTAAAAAGTAAAATTATGGCAAAGTCTTTGAGGTCAACAACATCCATTTTGATAAAATGAGCAGCTTCATGACCATGGAGGCAACCTATGCTTAGCTGACACAATAACCAACACACTGCAATTAATGTGGAAGAATTTTGTTCTTCTACCTCAATATCCAAAACACTTTGAAGTACATGTATCAGTAAAATAAAAGAAAGAAAATGCTTTTAACATCCACGAGGCTAACAATAGCCTATGGGACAGACCGGCTCACACATTGATTTCTGCAGTTCATCCCTTTTCCTATTCAACTTGATGATGAGCTCCACCAATTTCTCCACTGTGCCCTCGCTGAATAAGTTATTCCAAGAGCTAGTTGTCAATATACTTATATAGTTGTCCCTACTGTCTTTGAAGGCTTCACACTCTAAAATGAAATGTTTTTATGTTTCCACTTTTCTGGAGGTGTAGAACACACACACCCTTTCTTCCCAAGCATCTTTTGGTCTTTTCCAACGTCCAGTTTCACAACGGAGTTGATGGGAATTGATTCTTAATTGGGAAATAAGAATTTTGGCTCTCCAAGATATATTGGCCCCTATGTATGCTTTTTGATGATGATTGTATGTGGGGTTAAACTCTTCAATATAATACTCTTTCTTTCTCCCGACCCCTTTATCCCAAGTTCGCTTGTGGAACCTATCAATAACAAAAGCCTGTATCTCTTTATTGTTCATAGGGCACTTGTTCAAGTGGATATCCCACTTATTAAGCCATTTAATATTTTGTCGCATCCACGTATCCTTTATTTTTCACAATATGTCATTGAAGACGACCTTAGGCCACCTACTGTCTTCCATTTTCTCATTAGTTTTTAGATATCTTATGAGACACACCATAACAATTGCTTCCATAAGAGCAACCCCCATTTCACTTAGCATGATATCATAAGGGACTGAACTTTTAATTTTAAAATTGTTTGTGATCACGTGTTTTTGAATCTTCTCAATTTGCTTCCACTGTAAGTCAGATGTGTTGCTGGCCCAAACTTCAAAACCATATAGAACCACCGGGATCACTAAAATCCCATATAAAGTGTGCATATTCTTCCAATCCCATAGCTTTTCTTCTCTGCATTTATTTTGAAATGCATAGAATGCTTTCCAACCTCCCAGAGTTCTTTTCTTTCTGCAACCTTCCCAACTTAGATTTTTGTTGAAGTCAATTCTGAGGTATTTGTAATCTGCCACTTCTTCAAGAGTGGCTCCTTCAAAGTAGAACTTATGTTTCTTATGTTTTCTTTTGCTAGAAAAAATTACCACTTTCATCTTGCTAGTATTGACTTGCATCCCCATTATACTACAAAAGTGCTCAAGGGAAATTAAGTGTTCTTGCAACCCAAGAGAAGATTTACCAATTAGAATAAGGTCATATTCATACAAAAGAAGCCTTATCACAAAATCACCCAAAATTGAACCATCACCCTCTTGTAAGTTGAACCACTCTTCAAGTTTGTCTATATATAAAACAAAAAGGGTAGGGGACAATGGGAACCCTTTATTGACCCCGATATCTCTCCTAAAAATTTCGGGGATACCAGCCGAAGTTCTGATTTTGACTTTAAGCTCCTCATATAGCCTATGGATGACTACTATAAGATGTATAGGAACCCCAAGTTCCTCCATTCTATGCCAAAGCTTATCTCTAGGGACCATGTCAAAAACCTTTTTGAAATCGACAAAGCAACAAAAGGCTTCCTCTTTTTTCTCCAACACTTTTTCAATGATGTGCCTTAGAGTTATACCGTGATCAATCATTGAGTATTTAGGTCTAAAACATTATTTCCCTTTAGCATGATTATCCCATTCTTCTACCCACTTGTTGATTATGTTTTCTAGCATACTTCCAAATAACTTTGCAAACATGGGGTTTATCATTATGGTCTTATAGTTGGAGGGATTGTTGACATCCCCACTCTTGAAAAGTGGTATTGTTAGGCTCATTGTCCAATCTGTAGGGAATCCCTGTTGAATGATGTTGTTGAAAATTTTCATAATGTGAGTTGCAATAGTTTTTGAACCCCACTTTAGATATTCTGCTTGGAGTTCATCTAAATCTTTTGTTTTTCCAGCACCCAACTTTTTGATACCCACCTCAATTTCTTGCACGATGAAGAGCTTAGTAGTAGTGTTGACCAAGGGAGTGTTGGTTGTGGAGCCTGATTATCTTCATGATTTAGAGGTCTTTTACTTTCAGCCATGTTTATACCCCATGAAGTATTTACACCCCAGAAGTATGTACACTCTTCCATACGGGGGAGTGCAAAGGGGGGGTACCCCCTCTGTGGGGTCCGAGGGGGATATCCCCTTGGTTGGGGGGTCTGGGGGCAAGCGGGCCCCCAACAGGGGTTCGGGGGTAGCGTCCCCCAATGGGGGTAAGGGGGCGAAGCCCCCGAAGCAAAAATTGCCTTGTAAAATTATATTGTAATTTCATTGTAAATCTGGACCGTTCATTATAAGGTCGCAGATCTAACGATAGAGATTATGTTAGGGTTTTTTTCCCTAGAAGGAAACCCTCTTTTATGAGGGAAATGTATTGTGGCTATGTATGTTGGTGAGTATTGTATTCTGAGAGAGGAAACTGTGAGAGAAAGAAGAGGAAGTTACAACAGGTTTTGTTGTAGGTTGTATCCCTTCATTTTGTTGGATAATAATAAAGAAAGGACCTGGAAATTTCTCTGCTGGACATAGCCCACACTGGGTGAACCATGTAAATATGTGTCTCTCTTGTATTGTGTATCTTCTGTGTATTGTTTTCGCATTTTTTTTATTTTATTTCTTCGCAGTCCTGTTTTTCTAACAGCTGGTATCAGAGCATAAGGCAACTTGTAGGAAAAGAGGGTTCCTGGTTCGAGTGGGAGCAATGTTGAAAGATGGAAAGTTTAGGGTCGATAAATTTAACGGCCAAAACTACCAGTTATGGAAGATGCAGATGGAAGATTATTTATATCAGAAGGATCTATTCCTACCATTGAGCGGAGTAGCAAAGAAGTCGGCGGCCATGAAGGACGAAGAATGGAAGATTCTTGACAGAAAGGCTCTAGGAATGATACGGCTAAGCCGGGCAGCGTCGATGGCTTTCAATATCTTGAAAGAAAAGACAACGAAGGTTTTGATGGACGTGTTGGCCAAATTGTATGAAAAACCCTCGACGTCCAATAAGGTATTTCTAATGAAGAGATTATTTAATATGAAGATGTCAGAAGGTGGGTCTGCTGCAGATCATTTAAATGAATTTAATATGATTACTAATCAACTAAGTTCTGTAAAAGTGGACTTTGATGATGAGGTTAGGGCTCTTCTAATATTATGCTCATTGCCAGAAAGTTGGAATGGATTGGTCATGGCTGTAAGTAACTCTGTCTCTGGTTCAAATACTTTAAAATTTGATGATGTTGTTGGTGTTATCCTTAGTGAGGAAATGCGATGGAAAAGAACAGGTGAGACATCAGGTAATGCGTTGAACATGAAGAATAGGGGAAGACAAAAGGATAGAGGAAAGGGCTCAGGGAACCATGGGAATTCTAGGAAGGGAAGATCCAAATCCAGACTTGGAAAGATAGTGTGCTGGAATTGTGGGAAGAAAGGACATCTGAAGAAAGACTGCAGAGCTCCAAAGAAACAAAGAGATGGACAGCAAGAGAGAAATCAGGAAGCAAATGTAACAGGTGATGTGTTACAATATGCTTTGATTCTTTCTGTAGATAATATTTCTAAGTCTTGGGTAGTAGATGTTGGACACACCTACCACACTTAGAGGGGGGGTGAATGAGTGTGGGGCTCTTTTTCCCAAAACTGCCCTCTTGCACAAAAACTCATCAATTAGCATTCAACATTTATTCATTACCCATTGTTGTCATTTATAACCAG
>ML801929.1:80785-93861 GCA_009831015.1 Picea engelmannii | reverse complement strand
AAAGGTTGTTGCACTTTCAACAACAGAGGCAGAGTATGTTGTTGCTACAGAGGCTAGTAAAGAGATGATTTGGTTACAAAGGTTTATGGAGGAATTGGGAAAGAAGCAGGAGAATAGCAGGTTGTACTGTGACAGTCAGAGTGTCATTCACTTTGCAAAGAACTCAGCCTTCCATTCAAAGACTAAGCATATACAGTTGAGGTACCACTTCATACGATCTTCCTTGGAAGATGGACAATTGAAGATGGAAAAGATACACACTAGTCAGAATCCTGCAGACATGTTAACAAAGGGAGTAACCAGGGAGAAATTGAGTTCCTGCTCAGTTTCAGTTGGTCTTCAAGAATGAAGATGAAGATGAGAAATTTTCTAGGTCCAAGAAGGTTCAAAGTCCAGCATATACAATAGCGGTGGAGTTGTTGAGATCAGTCTCCAAGTGGGAGATTGTTGGTTGTGGAGCCTGATTATCTTCCTGATTTAGAGGTCTTTTACTTTCAGCCATGTTTATACCCCATGAAGTATTTACACCCGAGAAGTATGTACACTCTTCCACGCGGGGGAGTGCAGAGGGGGGGTACCCCCTCTGTGGGGTCCGGGGGGGTTATCCCCCCGGTTGGGGGGTCTAGGGGCAAGCGGGCCCCCAGTGGGGGTTCGGGGGCAGCGTCCCCCGATGGAGGTATAGGGGTGAAGCCCCCGAAGAAAAAATTGCCTTGTAAAATTATATTGTAATTTCATTGTAAATCTGGACCGTTCATTATAAGGTCGCAGATCTAACAATAGAGATTATGTTAGGGTTTTTTTCCCTAGAAGGCAACCCTCTTTTATGAGGAAAATGTATTGCGGCTATGTATGTTGGTGAGTATTTTATTCTAAGAGAGGAGATTGTGAGAGAAAGAAGAGGAAGTTACAACGGGTTTTGTTGTAGGTTGTATCCCTTCATTTTGTTGGATAATAATAAAGAAAGGACCTGGCAATTTCTCTGGTAGACGTAGCCCACACTGGGTTAACCACGTAAATCTATGTCTCTCTTGTATTGTGTATATTCTGTGTTTTGTTTTTGCATTTGTTTTATTTTATTGCTCCGCGGTCCTGTTTTTCTAACAGGGAGGGGGGTCCACCTTAGGATCTTTCTCATAAAGCTTCTTTGCATACTCGAACCATTGGTAGGTTTTGATATTATTTTCAGTTTGTTTCTTTCTCGTTTGAAGTTCCTTCCAAAATAACTTGGGGTTATTTTTCCCCAAGAAGATTAGTTCCTCCCTCCTTGAGATCATGAAATCATATTTTTTCTTTCTTACAATATTCTTGTAGGATTTTATGCTTATTTCTTTCTAGCTTGACTCTTTCAAAGTTTTCCTTGTTGTTTTACATTCCTCATCAAACCAAACATTAACCAGAAAGCAGATTGTTTCAGATTTCCTAATTTTTTCTCTTTTGCATTCTGTAAGTGCGCTTTGGATTAAATTTGTTAGCTCATGGCTATGAAGGCCCTGGGATGGAATTTTCTCCTTGTTAAACAACCTCTTTAGCACTATCTTGAAGGTGTTATAGTTTTTTGAGTCAACGAAATTCTTCCCTTTGAAGGAGGTTGATGAATGTGTTGATTTTTGGTCCCATGTTATTGTTGTTCAACCCAAGTTAGACTTAAATAGATTAGTTTATGATTAGATTTCAACTCCTGCAGTTGTTCACCAATCAAAACTTCCTCCATTTTCTCACAATCCATGTGAGAAAATTGCATAATCTACTACACTTGCTCCATTGTAGGTATTGCATGTGAAATTTCTAGAATTCGCCCATCTAGCCAACCCATTACAAATGACTAAGTCAAATGCCCCACATAAAGTAAGCAGTTGTTCCCCAAAAATGTTGCAGCTTTTGTTGTCCTCTAAAACTCTTGTCCACTAATGATTTATTTCTTCTGTAAGCCAAATGGGGTTGCAATCTTCCTTAAAACGAAGAATACTATCTTTTTCACATGATTTCCTAGCATTGAAATCACCCATTATAAGAACTTCACTTAGTTGAGAGTACAATGCAATATCGTTTTTTAAGGCTGCAAAGGGATCTTTTTGGTCAATCCCCCTACTTTTGCAAGTTTTTGAAACTTGTGGGGCAAAATAACATGTTGCAATCCTGATGATGTTACCATTTTCTGATATTTTAAACCAAATGAATTGTTTATTTGAGTCTTCTCTTTCTAACTGAATGAGACGGCCTTTTTTTCTTCACTAAGACCATGATACCCCCTATGTCCTTTACCATTCTTAGTTGCTTTGTTCCACACTGCCATATTCACATACTCTTCAAACATAGGTGTCTTGAACCCTTCATGCTCATGTGTTTCCAATAGACAAATTATGTCTCTATTGTCCGCGATAGATCCTAACCCAAGTCCCTGCCTCCAAGGATAACCTCTACAATTCCAACAAACTAATATTAAGGAAACCTGGGAATAATTTGATTGCTATTTGTTTTGGTCTACAAAACTCAAAGTTGAGTCTTCACACCTATTTGTCCATACTGGCCTTGTTGCATATTTTCTTGCTAATGAAATTTTTGTCTCTTATTGGCTACCAACTTGTTGTCATGTTTTAGAATGAGGACCGAAAAAGGAAATAACAACTTTTCCTTTGAACATCCATGCCCTTTTTCCCTAATCCCTTGCTTCCATAACCTTTGACAACTCTTCCCTTCTTTCCTCTTGGTGTCTAATAGTTAAATCTTCATCTAGAAAAAAGCGAGAGCCTCTCAAGAGTTGCTTCTCGCCTAGGAGAATTTGCTTGTCATGTATGCTTTACATGATGACTTTTATGGGCCTATCTCTCTCTCCACTAGGCTTACCCACCCTCCATGCTTGGAAAATACGGCCTTGCCAAAGCAACTTGTCCTTCAAACATTCACTTGCAAGATCGAGAGTACACTCTTTTTTTCCATACTCTCTCACACCTTTGATAATTATGTTTGTTGCTCTGCCTTGTCTTTACTTGTTTTCTCTACCTTGCATGTCATCCCCCTAGCTGTGTGTTTCTTTTTCCATATGAGCATAATTTCTAATGACTTGTGCCCAATTTTTGGAATTTTTTGTAAAATCTCTTTTCTCTTCATCCCTTGCTTTCACTCCATGGGTGTATGCTTGCTCACTTGTTTTCCCTTCATCTTTGGGTGTTTTAGAGTTCATCACCTCTCTAATTTCCACAGCAGAATATTCCTTGATTTTCTCGACATCCTTCAAGCCTTTCCATTCAGCCTTTGCTTCCAAAAGGACTTCTTGCAACAATGTCACTTGATCTATTAAAATTTTATTGTTTTCTACTAAGTCCCTATTTTCTACTGTCAATAGTTGGATTTGAAGGTCTCTCTCATGCCCTTTGACTTCCAAAACCTCCAATATCCTCTTGTCATTTAGTAACTCTTACACATACAAGTCAGGTGACCATGTGAGAGGTGTGGATGTGGGACTATACAACGCATAATCATTGTTGTCTTTAGTCCTGTTGTTGTTACATCTTTGTAAAACATGCTTGTTTGAAAGTTTATTACGTAGGGCCATTTTTTTACTTGTTTGTTCCCATTTTAGACAAGCATCTATACGTTTTAAAATACCCCGAAATTGTTTGCCATTGACCCAAATCCACTTCCCTGCTTTGCTTGAAGAGGCAATTTTCACTTGACCTAAATGGTTTGTTTCACCCAAGACGGGTACCTCTTGTCCATTTTTTATGTGTGTTGAATGTATTTTCATTTCCATAGGGGACAGGAGGAAAAAACATAGAATAAGGAATAGGAAAGTACCTTCCTATCTATTGGAGACAAAGGACTGAAAATTTGGCAGCCCACCTAAACCTCTTGCAACTGCAGCTTATGTGGCCCACCTCACCTCCACGGGCGCATTCATAGTTCCACTCCCGACTAGGAGGGCCCACCACACCTCCACAAGCACACTCACAACTCCACTCTCGACGTTGTTCCTCTTCGGGCGCTTAAAAAGCTAATTCAGATTCGTCGTTGGGAAGCAGACCACTCACCAATAAACTTGCCCACTGGGAACGACGCTACTTTTAGATGCGAAAGCCAAGGAAACTCTTTTGTAATGGTAAGAAGGTCCTTAGAATTTAGTGTGGTGACTAAGAAGGAAATATTTCTTCTATTATTATTCTGCTAATTAATTATAGAAACATGGAATCTCTGAGTTAATAAAGTGGGTATTCCTTGCTTGCATTGCATTCCCTAGTTCCTAAGAAACTAGGATTGGATTGGCCTTCAAAGTGAAGTTGGCTATGTTTGTTTCATGCATTCTTCGAGAGGTAGAAATATCGCTAATACCATGTATATCATTATTTGGAGTGTAGAAATAAGCATAAGAATATGCAAATTCCATGTGTAACAACCATGTTTCCTCCAGACAATAATTAAACTTTGAAAAGTAGTTGTTATTTGAATTTTCTAGTTACACAATGACTCTGAAAGACTTCGCTGGAAAGAAAAATTAATAAACCAAATAAAAAAAAATGCAGAGTATAGCGAAAGACAAAAGACTTTGGTAGAAAAAGGAGGAAAAAGCTTCATATATTCATAAAATCTATGTTGACTTACATTAAAAATGACCAGGATTATTACGGGTGGTTATTTTTAGTCTGTGCCTTCAACCAGGGAATCTAGTTTTTTTTTAGAAGTCAACAGCCTATTAATTGGTGCCTTTTGATATATTACTTAGTACATTTGGTTGTCATTTAAAAATATTTCCCATTGTTTTGAACAAAATATTTGTTATTTTAATTATTTTGAAAAAATAAATACTTTTTGATATTTTATAATTTCATAGTTTTTAATGGTAAATGACATAGGGTTGTTGCAGTTCTTTTGAGTCCTTATTTTCATGCTTGTTTCAAGATGGTATATTTCATGCTTGTTTCATGATACTAGAGTTCTTGACACCCTTGTCTGTTGCTCTGGCTGTTATTTTAACTTTGCCCTTGCTTCTGAAGGCTCCATTAAGCTCAAACCTGTTGTTCAGAAACACTTGCATGATTAAGTGGTTGGAAATCATATTTTATTTCCATATGAAGAATCTCTTGTTGGCTTGCTACAAATGATCCAAGAAGAATTTTCCATTCAATAAATGTTTGAATGACACTTTCTCTGATTTCTCTCTTTTATTTCATGCATCCATTATTTGAAAGCTTGTGGGGAATTGTTGTGTGCGTCGTCATCACAGTGGTGTTGATATTTGAGTTCACAGTAGGTAAAAGACTATTTCTGAACTCTTTGTATATATGCTTCATCCATACGTCCATGCAAAATAATATTGTATATAGTCTTGTGAAGATATAGTATGCCTGCCTCTACCCAGCCTTCCCGGGCACAGGGTAATGTCCCATCATCCTTATCCCTTGGGTGGGTAGGGTGATTTTAGGTGTGGAAATTTGTAATTTATTGCTACCCTAAGTGGCATGACTACCTACTAATATATAAGGAACCATAACCTACCTATGTCCTTTAAAATACTCGCCCTAGAACCTCACCCTGATATCGTTAGCCCGAACCTAACTAGGATATCACCAAAGTGAAGCTAGCACCATAGCCTCTACATCCTCTAATTCAAAACTTGTCAAAACCGAAAGCAATTTGCAAGACCGCCTGGGTCCAAGAAAGCCTATTAATTTATGAAAGAAGGCCTTGAACACCATGAAGGAAGGCCCACACCAGTCCTTATCTTCTTGGCCTCATCTTCCCCTCTGACTTTACAAATGAGGGAGACTTATGTCACCTATGATATATCTGTATAATTAAATTGGCTCGTCTTCCATCTGGTCAGGAACTAATTGTACAAGGGGATACTTTATTTTTAGCCCGCATCTCTTGATTCTAGTATAGGGGTTTATGTTCAATACCCCAACCTAAGGAGAAGACTGATTCGTAAAAAGCATCAGAAAGGCTCTATTTTATCTAATATAATGCATGAGAACGTCAAGTGGGGTATTGATATATCTTACCAACATCAAAAAGAGGGGTTTCTTGATTATCCTATTAGCACCAACAAATATAACACTCCCTAGGGAAGAGGACTCCATAAGCACACACTACCTAAATAATGTTAGAATAAAGTGAAAAATTCATGCCTCTCCTTAAGATTCGAGTGTATATAGACTCAGTGTATGAAAAAAAATATTGTATATATTTGATGCAGAAGCATCACTCCACCTCAACAATGCACCAGCTTTCTAGCACATCAAAGCGTATTCAAGGAGGGGAGAGGCGCCAACCCTCTCATTTTTCCCTCAATTTTATAATTTAAATGTAATTAAAATAAATTAAATGTTGTAAGGCACAAAGAGTCGAGTTGATTTCCTTTGTACATGCAGTAGTTAGAGTCTCTTTTAATGGCTGACAATAGGCTGATCTAGATCCGATTCGGACTAGATTTTTCATTCAATCTAATTTGCCTCAATAGATAGGTGTTTTGATGGTGATTAGACACCACTATAGTAGTTGGAGGGAAAGGTCGTCAAGCCCCTCTTGTATAAATCATTGTAATGTATGCCTAGTAGAGGCTGCTGAGAGTTGTTGAGATGTTGAAGGTGGATTTTAAATCATTGTAAGACAAGGAGAGAGTCAAGACTCAGTTGCAGTCCGAGCCTACACACATTGTAAACACACATTCATATTAATACAAAGAGCAATTCTCCTACATGATATTTTGTGTGTTTATGTGTTTAATGAATGTTGTCAATATGTGTGTTCATTTATGATGTATATGCATGTGTTATATTTCATCTGTAGGGATAGACAAAATTATTTGTCTATGAGTTTGTTGGATTATTTATGGGCTCTTTAGGCTGTGGAAGGAGTGCACAAGAGGGTATTGGAACCTCTTTAGTCAGCACAAGGAGTGTGCATATGAACTCTTTCGATTCAAAGAATAATGTTCCAGGAGGACACACCAGAGAAATCACAACTCAAGTGGAGCCTAAAGGTTACTAAACACCTTGAAGGAGAAACTGTGCAAAGGAAGCACAGAAACAAGAATTACTAAAGATTCTGTAAATCTCTACCAGGTGGGAATTGAGAGAGTGTAAGGAGTGCACAAGAGAACTCTTCTTCGATATCTATGAGAGAATTGTCAAAGGAAGACACCATACAGTTATTGGATACTCTATGAAGCTCTACCAGGAGGGCACTGAGCAAGTGCAAGTGTGCACAGGTGAACTTTGTTCCAATTTCAGAGAAGATAAGTGTCAAGAAGGACACCCCAGAGTTACTGAACACTCTTGAAATATGTCGGAGGAGAGTTACTTCAGAGTTGTTGAACACTATGAAGGAAAGGCTTAGCAAGAAGTGTTTTGAGCAGGGGCAAAGAGTGCACTAGACCAACACATTTTGAAGTGTTCGAGAAATTTGAAGGAAATAGAGTTGTTGAACACTCTATAGGAGATATATGCAAGTGTGCATTGATCAGATGTAGGAGATGCATTAGTGAACCTGAAGGATTTCAGGAAGCGGGAGGAAGACCTGTGTAAGGAGTGAACTAGGCCAACAATTAGACAAAGTTTTGAAAGTATGAAGCCGTCTGAAGGCTCGGTTGAGTGCAAGGAGTGCGCGAGAACTTTTAATTCAAGTTATGGGAGAAAGGTTTCCAGGAGGGCACACCATAAGGTTAAGACTCGGAGGATATTTGAGTGAAATTTTGCACAGAGAGAGAAAGGAGTGCGTGAATGAATTCTAAGAATTTAGGACTCAAGGAGTGAAGTTGTGAAAGGAATTCACAAGGCCAACACCCCGCTAAAGTGTTGGTGGAGGCTCTGGAAGAAAATACCATGAAAGAGCTAGGAGGGTGCGAGAACCTGTCAAAGGGACAAATGGTACAGACCCTTAGAAAAGTTGATCAAGTTAAAAGCTCAAGAGAGTTAGTTTTGTCATGCATAGAAAGGCCTATGCAAGGGGTGCAGAAGGTAGAGACTATTTGAGTCTGAAACTGTGGGAGAAGGTCAAGCGTGCACTCACAGTTCATCGAAGTGCTAAACAAAATATCAGAAGTGATAGTGCAAGTGTGCACAAAGAATTTGTAAGGAATGCAAAGGCCAAGGGACCTTTATATCCTCTAGTTTGTGTAGACAACATAAAGAGTGTGCGCGGGTGAACTTATTCCAAGTTCAAGATTAGGAGGAAGACCTATGCAAGGTGTGCACTGGGCCAACACTTATATCAGTGTTGAAAAGTTATGAGTATTTTTAGACAAGAAAGAACAAGGAGCATGACAGAGGTAAAGTATTCCAACTTTACAAAATATCAAGAGGAAGAGCACAAGTCGAGACCCAACAGTCGGGCTCGAAGGACAAATTTCAAAGGCCGCAGCCCTTGACACTTCCAAATTTTCCCAATTCGGGAGAAAGCCAAAGCTCAATAGAGAGAAGCTACAACAGTCGTCAAATAAACTGCAGAGGAGAAGACCTGGTTCATCAAATACATTTCAACATCAAGGAGGAGAATAATAGATCCCACTCGTTGGATTGGGGTGCGTGGATCGACAGCCGTCAGATCTAAGTAAGGTGCATGGAACTCAATTCCCTTTAAAAGTGCACAGGAGACAGGACTTGTCAAGTCTTGAAATCCTGAAGCCAATCGAGACCATCCATCATCCAGAGAAACATGTGGCGACATATGGTAAACTTTGGAGGGAGCCACTCTGAAGGATTTGAGGTGTTGTGCTTTGAAAATTCCCAAATCCTGAAACAACATAGAAGATCTCAGTCATCTGTCAGTCGGAGACACATGGCAGAGGACTCCTCACTCCGGAGGTTGTACACTCTGGAGGGTAGCAGAGAAGTGAGGAGCCAAAAAAATCTCTCGAAGGGAGAAGTGCGGTGTCGATCTGAACCGTCGGATCAGGAGGACAAGTGTCACTAGATCAAGGAGTTCATGAGAAAGAGATCTGTAATATCTCTGTGGAGCAAAGGCAATATTCACGAATTTGTGAAGGCCGAAGAAATCTAGACCATGGTATCTGGAAGGGGTACATGGCAGAGATCCACAGACTTCAGAGGAGGATTCCTTCGGAGAAGAGTGAGGGTGGAGTAGGAAGAACCCTCAAAGCATGAAGTTGTGAGGTCATCATAGCCGTCCATGAAGGAGGACACGTGGAAGAATATCTTCTAGTCTAAAGACTTAGAACTACAAAGGTTTTGTGGAGAGGTGGTTCGAAATTAACCGAAGCGTCAGAGCCTAAAGTTACTATGGGATGTTGATCCCAAAGAAGAGCGTGGATTGTTGATTTGCGAGGGGACACTTGGAGGACAGAGGTTCACTATGTTGGAAATTCAGTTCGGAGGATTTGTAGAGTGTGCATGCGGATTCAGCCGAAGCTTGAATTTCGAAGAAAGAGGTTGAGTTGTCTATATCGGTGAGGAACGAGGAACATTGATCTTGTTTCTGTGGTTTCATAGGATTGCGACTCCGGAAGAATTGGCCGCAGTGTGAAGTGAGAAGCATCAGACTGCGAAGCTCCAAAGCACCCTTGAATAAGTGTTTGGTCATAGTCTGAGGTCATATGAAGAAAGAGGTTCCTAGCGCAAGGAGCTAGCACCTGTTATCTCGAATCGGGAATACAGGCTTAGAAAGAACCCGCAAGTTTCATAGAACCTGTGCCTTAGGAGAAAAAGGGGCCTATGTAGAATTGATTTGGGGGCTAGTAGGGTCCCAAAGAGCTGATCCAGCTCAGATATTTGAAGATCCTAGACCGACAGGTCACGCAACCCCTAGGAGAGGAGGGGGTGTTGCATCAAGTGGTATCATATCCTAGGAAAAGGTTTTGTTTAATACCATCAAGTGGTATCAGAGATTGATTTTTCTTACAGACAGTAGGCAAAGGGAAGAGGATATAGTCTGATAATATCAAATGGTATCAGAATCTTAATTTTTCCTGTAGACAACAAGTGAAGGAGAATATAGGGTGTTGATGCTCTG
The DNA here is from genome assembly GCA_009831015.1 of Picea engelmannii. Classification (NCBI taxonomy): domain Eukaryota; kingdom Viridiplantae; phylum Streptophyta; class Pinopsida; order Pinales; family Pinaceae; genus Picea; species Picea engelmannii. The sequence continues at coordinate 83,898 of ML801929.1, read as the reverse complement.
TGGAGTGATTTTCTGCAACAATGCAACAATGAGTAGACAACCAGGTGGGTTGTAGGAGAAGATGGAGACACTCTCAGTTGTAGAGTGTGTAGAAATTTTAATACAAATTATGTATTTCCTGGATTCTCCTGATCTGACAATTATATGCTATTGTTAAATACATAATCACTTCTACTAATATGCTTGCATAATTTAAAACATGATCACCAATTGCAATATCAAGAAGAAAGATCAATCACACGTAACACAAATTTTTACCGAGAAAGCATAAAGCTAAAAACCCCACTATCATATATTATGTATATATCATACAAAAATTGGCAAATTCATGTGCCAATTTACTCCTAGATAGCCTGCCTCCTCTGCTCAATACCTACTAATGGAAATCCCTACAATGAATGAATCCCTCTTTCCTAGGCTGCACATTCCTCACGGGCACATCCAATCTATGTGTGGTTGGATGAGTGCACTCACTAATGTCACAACTGATAGTCAAACTATCGCTTTCACATGTTATCTCAATTGGGTCTCCACTGGATCTGACATGCATGTAGTTAACAGTGGTAAATCTTCAGTTGGATGTGAGATCACTGATTATGAATTAATTAATAATTAATTCACTGATCTCTCACTAGTTGTAAGTTCAGTTACAACTAGTACAACTGAGCTTAACTCACTTAACTGAGTTAAACTACTTCACAACTCACATAACTACACATCCAATTCTGTTACAAATTCAAATCACTAGGGTACAACTAATTCGACTTGCACGTCCCACCAGTCAACCTTTGAACTCGAATTTCCTATAGCTAACTGATTTTCCACTTCAGTTAACTATTTCCAAGTGCTCATTGAGAATAGATGAATATTTATTGTCCAAGTATTATTAAGGGATAATAATAGTCGACATACATCTATAAATAGAATTTTCTCACCATCTATAAATAGACATGATCTATAAATAGAATTTTCTCACCATCTATAAATAGACATCATCTATAAATAGAATTTACTCATCATCTAAAAATAGACTTCCACCTAAAAATAGCCTGAGGCTCCATCCTAGTGTAGGTGCATAATTTTCACTAGGATCTTCTTGTTGAATCTCAACACTCCCTCTCAACAAGAAAGGGATTATCCTTCACCCCGATCCTGTCGCTATGGTATTCAAATTTTCTCCTGGTGAGCGCCTTCATCAGAATGTATGCATCCTGATCTTCCATAGGAATGTTCTGAAGCAACATGTGTTGGAAAATGTTTAACAGGTAGCACATGCTTGTCATTGATGGCAAGTACAACAATGAAGATGGCATGAGTACAGGAAGAATGTAACAGACGGGCACCAGAAGTATTTTAGGAAGACGTTGTAGAGAAAGCCCGATAAGTTTAAAAGAGATAGTGCAGAGGATTGTTGGCAGGTTATTATCAGGCAAAATAAGCTTGTAATTGATGGCAAGATCAGAGTATGCAGCGAAGGCAAAACAAGGACAAAGTACACTCCGGAGGAGAAGTGCCAGTGATCGTTGGATCTCATCCTGAATTCCCGATGGCCGTCAGATCTGAATGAAGACAAAAGTGTTAGAAAAACAGGACCACGGAGCAATAAAATAAAACAAATGCAGAAACAAAACATAGAAGACACACAATACAAGAGAGACATAGATTCACATGGTTCACCCAGTGTGGGCTACATCCACCAGAGAAATTGCCAGGTCCTTCCTTTATTATTATCCAGCAAATGAAGGGATACAACCTACAGCAAAACCCGTTGTAACTTCCTCTTCTTTCTCTCACAGTCTCCTCTTTGAGAATAAAATATTCACCATCAACCATAGCCACAATACATTTCCCTCATAAAAGAGGGTTGCCTTCTAGGGAAAAAAACCCTAACATAATCTCTACCGTTAAATCTGCGACCTTATAATGAACGGTCCAGATTTACAATGAAATTACAATATACTTTTAGAAGGCAATTTTTTCTTCGGGGGCTTCGCCCCCGAACCCCCACTTGCCCCTAGACCCCCTAGCCGGGGGGAAAGCCCCCCCGGACACCGCAGAGGGTGTACCCCCCCTCTGCACTCCCCCGCGTGGAAGAGTGTACATACTTCTGGGGTGTAAATAATTCATGGGGTATAAACACGGCTGAAAGTAAAAGAAATATAAATTAGGAAGATAATCAGGCTCCACAACCAACAATCTCCCACTTGGAGACTGATCTCAATATCTCTACCACTGTTGTATATGCTGGACTCTGAACCTTCTTGGACCTGGCAAATTTCTCATCTTCATATTCATTCTTGAAGACCAACTGAAACTGAGCAAGAACTCAGTTTATCCCTGGTTACTCCCTTTGTTAACATGTCTGCAGGATTCTAGCTAGTATGTATCTTTTCCATCTTCAATTTTCCATCTTCCAAGGAAGATCGTATGAAGTGGTACCTCAACTGTATATGCTTAGTATTTGAATGGAAGGTTGAGTTCTTTGCAAGGTGAATGGCACTTTGACTGTCACAGTACAACCTGATGTTCTCCTGCTTCTTTCCCAATTCCTCCATAAACCTTTGTAACCAAATCATCTCTTTACAAGCCTATGTAGCAGCAACATACTATACCTCTGTTGTTGAAAGTGCAACAACCTTTTTCAGTTTCGAAATCCAACTTACTGTTGTTCCACCTATAGTAAAAACATACCCTGTGGTGCTCCTCCTACTGTCTTTATCACCTGCCATATTTGAATCAACATATCCCTGTAGAAAAGTGTCTGAACCTCCAAAACATAATGAATGTGTAGTATTACCTCTCAAATACCTGAGAATCCACTTTACTGCCTCCCAATGTTCTTTACCTGGATTGTTCATATACCTGCTCACAACTCCCATTGCATGTGCAATATCTGGTCTTGTGCAAACACTTGCATACATCAAGCTGCCAACTGCTAATGAATATGGGACCCTGGACATGTATTCTATATCCTCCTGTGTCTTGGGACACATTTCCTTAGTTAATTTGAAATGGTTGGCCAAAGGTGTACTAACTAGTTTTGCATTCTGCATTCTAAACCTCTCCAACACCTTCTCTGTGTACTCACCCTGAGACAATGTCAGTTTGCGATT
>ML801929.1:51498-69616 GCA_009831015.1 Picea engelmannii | reverse complement strand
AGGATATTCAAGTACTTAAAAGAAACAATGACTTATGGTCTGTGGTATCCTAGAAATCAAAGTCTTCAGTTGACTACTTATTCAGATGCAGATTGGGCAAATTGTGTTGATGAGAGAAAAAGCACCAGTGGAGGAGCATTCTTATTGGGTAACTCCTTAGTATCATGGCTTAGTAAAAAGCAAGGTTCCATTTATTTATCAACCACAGAGGCAGAGTACATTGTTGTTGCTACCTTTTTCACACATGTATTATGGATGATTCAGACACTTGCAGACTTAGAGGTAAAATACACTGCACCAATCCCAATTCATTGTGATAACACTAGTGCCATCAGTGTGTCTAAAAATCCTGTCTTCCACTCCAAGACAAAACATATTCCCATAAAATATCATTTTCTGAGAGAGCAGGTCACCAATCAGATTGTTTAGGTTCATTACATTCCCACTACAGAACAAATTGCAGACATCCTTACTAAGCCCCTAGCCAAGACACCATTTGAATATCTCAGACAGAAGTTGGGTTTCATTTCGTTTCACACCTAAAAGAGTCCATCTTGTTAGGGGGAGGTTTGTATTGTTTGAATATATAATGCCTCCTAAAATTACTGCAATAGCTCAGGGGGAGCATGTCTCTTCTTTGACATTGATGTCAAAGGGTGAGAAAAGAATTCAGGTGCCTTAGTTGCCATCAATGCCAAAGGGGGAGATTGTTGGCAAATGTTTAATAGGTAGCGCATGCTTGTCATTGATGGAAAGTATAGCAATGAAGATGGCATGAATACATGAAGAATGTAATATACGGGCACCAGAAGTATTTTAGGAAGACGCTGTAGAGCAAGCCCGATAAGTTCAGAAGAGATAGTGCAAAGGATTGTTGGCAGGTTATTATCAGGCAAAGTAAGCTTGTCATTGATGGCAAGATCAGAGTATGCAGCGAAGGAAAAACAAGGACAAAGTATGCTCCAGAGGAGAAGTGCCAGTGATCGTTGGATCTCATCCTGAATTTTTTATGGCCGTCAGATATGAATGAAGACAAAAGGAGGGTGCAGATTTGGAGGATAGATCTTAGGCGTTAGATCTTAGCGCAGGGTTTGACCACCGTTGGATCAAGGAAAACCTGCACGATCTTTAAAAGTGCAAGGAGTAGAGGGCCCACAAATCCCGAAAGCCGGAGGACCGTCCATCTCAGGGGGTTATGTGGACCGTTGATCTGACTCCCTATCGGAGTTTCGGGGATCGAGAGTTGGAGATGTCAAAGAATATTGACATCAAGAATCCTGAAATCGTGATGTGTGAAATCCCGACTGAACCTGAACCGTCAGATCATGATGTGATCTAGACCATTGACCCGACTCCCTGTCGGGGTTTCAAGGATCGAGTGTTGGAGATGTCAAAGAATATTGACATCAAGAATCTTGAAATCGTGATGTGTGAAATCCCGATTGAATCTGAACCATCAGATCAAGATGTGATCTAGATAGTCGACCCGACTCACGTCAACAGACCACGTTAGCTAGGAACACGTGGCACAACCAGGTAATGACAAGTGTCAAAATGATTCAACATTTCAGGCACATGTAAGTCATGAATTAGAGTGACACATGGCAGTATTCAACACGTGTCAATCCACGTGTGACGTCAGTAGATGGACACCACTTCGGAGTTTCGAGGATCGCATGTTGGAAATGTCAAAGAAACAATGCAACAGGAATCTCGATTTCGCGATATGAAAAATCGTGACTTAAATCGCAGTCGTTGAATCAAGATCAAATCTGTACCGTTGATTCCAGTCCATGTCAGAGTTTCGAGGATCGAGTGTTGAAGTTGTCAAAGAACATTCACCACAGGAATCTCGATTTCGCGATATGCGAAATCACGATGTAATCTAAGCCGTCAGATCAAGCTTTGATCTGGACCGTTGATTCCAGTCAATGGCAAGGCATCACGGATCGAGAGTTGGATATGTCAAAGATTATTGACATCAGGAATCCCGATATCGCGATATACAAAATCATGATTTAATCGCAGTCGTTGAATAGAGATCAGATCTGGATCGTTGATCAAAATCCATATCGGAGTTTCGCAAATCGTGACATAGAGAGGCAAGAACACAATTCAACAGGAATGTCGAAATGTCGAAACCCGATTTAAAGGAAAGATTAATAAAGCTCATCCAACGGCATAGATTAACCTGAAGGATATCTGAGGGCTACTGTTGCACGACACAGTGAAACTGCTATAAACCATTGATGGTTTCTGCCAGAGGATACGAAGACACTTCGGGATGACTGACAGAGGAGGTGAAGTGTCTCTAAGAGGAATGAAGATATTCGTGGAGGCGATTGACAGCTGATGAGCATTGAGGCCTGTAACTGAAACAGAGAAGGTGATTTCTACTGTCACAAAGAAGACGAAGAGTCTCAAACTACCAGAGAGGCTGAGGAATCTCAGTATAACATACAGTGATGTTGGACACGTGGGGCGAACCACCAGAGAAGATGAAGAGTCACGATGATGATCAGACAGAGCACTCGAGAGGTGGAGGATAACGACGTGGAGTCAGCATGCAGAGGCATTGCGAAAATTGCATGCACAAGGTGCACAGAAGCTATAAATACACAGTACAGAGAAGAGATAGCTTTGTTGTCACTATTGGAGTTTGTTGTGGTAGTTGTTGGTGAAGGTGATTCATGTGTGAAGAAGGAGGAGAGTATAGCAGCTGAATAGCATAGAAGAGGAACTGTGCAGTGAATGGGCATGGCGCACAGAGCATAAAAAGTTGAAGAACAGACAGCGCAAGTGATGTGTGCATAAAGGCAATGAGGTAGACAGAGCAACGAAATGCAGCAGAACAGTGATGAGTCTGTTAATCCATTGTTGAGCATCATATCACTGTAATAAGTTTCAGTAGCAAAGATTTATATTTCAGGGTGGTTGGGTGGAGCTAGGGAGGACTGGTGTCCTCAAAGGTTCAAGTGGGTGGTTGAACACAGGGAGTTGGTGCTTCCTTCTAGTTGGTGCTAGTGAAACCAGGGAGTTGGTGCTTCCTTCTAGTTGGTGCTAGAGAAACTAGGGAGTTGGTGCTTCCTTCTAGTTGGTGCTATAGAACTAGGGAGTTGGTGCTTCCTTCTAGTGGGTGCTAGAGAAAACAAAGATTTGGTGTTCTCAGCAAGTTGCAGCTTGCAAAACTGAGGTTGTAGCCTCATTATGAGTTGGTGCTCATATGTATGATACTGTAAAGAATGTAACTATTACTTATCATATAAAGAAAAAGAGGTTTTTACCCTACATGGGTTTCCTCGGGAAATATCTGTCTCTGTGTTTCTCATATATGTGAATGATGTTGAAAGTGCCATTGTTTATTTCCATGCATTATTGTGATCATCATTCAATGTCTCTACAAAGAGTTTAAAAGAACCATACATGATCTTCTGTTGCACACAATATCTGATATGATGATACTGGATATCTATATGCTTAGATCTATCATGAAACATAGGATTAATCGATATTTTAAGGCAACTCTAATCATCAAAATGAATCACTGTCAGATCTAAATGAGAACCAAACAAACCAACCAAGATCTTTCTCATCCAGATATCCTAACATGCAGTTTGACTCGCTTCCATGTATTCCTCTTCTGCTGAACTGAGTGCCACGGATCTCTATTTCTTGTTGTACTAAGAAACAACTATAGATCTGATACTAAAGATCCCCCCTGATGTGCTCTTTCTGTCAGTTGGGTTGCCCGCCCAATCTGTATCCATGAAGTCATGCAACTTCACGTCATCTATCTATCTATACCATAATCCATACTCAGATGTTCCCCTCAGGTATCTCAGGACATGCTTACCCACCTTCCAAAATATCTTGGTAGGCTTAACCATCACTTGACTCAACTGGTTAACCACATAGAAAATGTTTGGTCTCGTGTTCATTAGATACATTAGCGAACCCACTAACTGTCAGTAGACAGTAGCATCCACTACCTCTCCAAAAGTAACATCCTCTTTCTTCCAGTTTCCTGGAAGAGGCGTATCCATGGGTTTGTATCCCTCCATGTGAAACTTACCTAGTATCACCCTTCCATACTTGCCTTGAGACACAAAAATTTCACCATCTTGCTGCCATATTTCCAATCCAAGGAAATAATGAAGAAGGCCCATATCCTTCATCTGGAACTCCTTTGTAAGGTCCTCCTTGCATGAGTGTATCGGCTGCTCATCACCAATCAGTATTAAATCATCAACATAAAGAACAATGATTAAAATCTTACCCTCCACCACAATTCGGTATAGGTTTGCATCCACTTCACTTTTGGTGAAGCCCAGTTTGGTGAAATAGATGCCTATCTGAGTGTACCAAGCATGGGGTGCTTGCTTCAGCCCACACAATGCTCTTTTGAGTCGGCACACATGCAAATCATTGTTGAATATCTCAAATACTTCAGGATTCTCTATGTACACTTCTTCATCAATGATCCCATTGAGAAACATAGTTTTTACATCCATCTGATGAATGTGCCATCCCATCTGCACTGAGAGTGAAAAGATGGATCTTATGGAAGAGTACCTCACGACAGGTGCAAAGGTCTCATCATAATCTATCCCCTCGATCTATGTGAAGTCTCGGGTCACAAATATGGCCTTGTATTTCTCAACACGCCCATCAATAGCTTTCTTTACCTTATAGATCCATCTCGAACCTACCACTGATTTGCCAACCGGTCTTGGGACAATTTCCCATGCACTGTTTTTGACAATGGAGTCATACTCCTCCACCATTGCATCAACCCAAGTGGGATCCTGCATTACTTCCTGAAAGGAAGATGGTTTAGTAACAATATAGTTTCTCATGAGATCCATGTATCCAGTAAATTGATCAGGATATTGTCTCTGCCTGCGCTGTGAAGTAGGGCCTCCTACATTCTATGCAACATCTAGTCTCAATCTATCAGCTTTCATGGTGTGCTTTCTGCCATTTTTGATGGATGGCTCTGCATGAGTGGATTCCTTCACTCCATGAACATCCTCATGTGGTTGATCCACATATTGAGACTCATCTTTGGGAACCATCAGTTCCTCCTCTGCATGCAAGTCTAGCTCCCTCTCAAGTGACAACTGCATGGATTTCCCCTCATCAAATTTTATATCCCGTCACATAACAGTCATCTTACTGTTAGGAAAATACACATGATAATTATTTCATATTTCTGTGTACCCCACAAATATCCCAACCTCAGCAGTCGGCTCCAACTTCTTCCTGGCGTTCTTGGTCACATGCACATAAACAAATGAGCCAAAAATCTTAAAATGAGAAACATCAAGTTTCTTACCAGTGAAAGATTCTTTAGGTGTACTCATGCCAAGTACTCTATGAGGACAATGGTTTTTCACATAAACCGTAGTGTTGCACTTGCATGCTTCCTCCCACAAATTCATTGGTAGGCCATGATCATGCAACATCTCTCGTGTTGCACCCATGATCATTTTTTTCTTCCTCTCTGCGACCTAATGTTGTTGTGGGTTATGAGGCGCTATGAGTTCTCTTTGAATTCCTTCTTTGCTGCAGAAGTCTTTGAATTCATTAGAGATGTATTCTCCACCATTATTTCTCCTTAGAGCCTTGACTTTCTTCCCCGACTCTTTCTCCACCAATGCTTTAAACTCATAGAACTTTGAGAATGTTTGATCCTTCTTATTCATGAAGAAGATCCAACATTTATGAGAAAAGTCATCAACAAAAATAACATAATACTTATGTTTTTCTATTGAAGCAACCAAGAATGGTCCACACATGTCTGTGTGAATTCTCTCCAGGATCACCGAAGCATGGTTCTCCTTTTCATGAAAGGTGGACTTTACACACTTCCCCATGGTGCAACCCTTGCACTGATCTAACTGAGAAAGTGTTCCCATTGGAAGTCTAGTAGATATTTGTTGCATGATTTTCAAGGCTCCATGATGAAGATGGACCAATCACCTGTGCCATAATTTTCCCTCATCCCGGCTCACCACTTTTTCTACCTTTCCCATCATGTCAGTGCAACCATCTACCTCCAGCTTGTAGATATTCTTAACTTGAATCCCTATCTTCTTGACTTGACCCTTTTTTTATGTCGCAGGAAAGCTTTTCCATCATTGAAAACAACGTCATAGCCTCTGTCCTCCAACATTGTGACTGAGACCCAATTTTTCTTCAAACCTAGAACATGCATAACATATTTGAATTGAAATGGTTTACCTGAATCCCTCTGAAAGGTAATGGTACCAATTCCAGTCGCACTGCATCGTCCATCATCGCCCATCTCAATATGGATTTTGAGATCTTTCTCCTCCAAGTCACTAAAAATCTCCTTATCTCCTGTCATGTGGAAGGAAGCGTTTCTATCCAAATACCACACCGATCCCAATTCACTTGATGCCATGCATGTGATCAAGGAGAAGTCAAGTTCAAATTGCGAGGCAAGGGCCTCACTAGTTGCATCTCCAACAACCTTCTTGTTCTTCTTCTTCTGCGGACCGTTAGTAGCGAGATGCCCATGTTCGTGACAATGAAAACACTTCACTTTGGACAAATCTAGCTTCTTGCCTTTAGACTCGGATTTTGAATGGAATTTATTCCCCTTCCCTTTCCTTGCCTTAGTAGCCAAAGAACAATCCTCTTCATCATCATGCTTTGATGAAGAGACATCTCTGGTTTTCTGTCTGAACTCCTCCTGCAATAGATCTGACCATAGTCATTCCCAATCTGGAAATGTTTCCCTTCCATTGACAGAGTATTGATAACTGTGACAACTCTTGGGAATTCCTAGGAGAGACAATATCACCAAATCATCAACAACAACTGTTAATCCCACACTCCCCAGCTCATCCCGACATTTCACAAACTTCGTGAGATATTTTGGAATGGAGTCGCCCTTCTCCATCTTGATCTTCCTGAGTTTATCTTTGAGAACCAATTTCCTATGGTCAGTGCTATTTTGGAATAGATGCATCAAAGTCTTCCACATTGCATATGGTGTGAATTATCCATGGAGGCTTGAGACAATGTGGTCTCGTACTCCCTCCAACAGGATCCTCCTAGCCTTTTCCACTTTTTTTTTCCATGCATCAAGATTTGTAGCGTCTGCAACATCTGGCTTAGGAACATCTTTGTCAATGAATTCCTTCAAGCCATTGTCTTCAAGTACTGCCTCCATCCTGTCCTTCCAAGAAATGTAGTTCGAGCTGCCCTCGAGTGCATACTCTAAACTCAATCCATTGAAATCCATTTCGATCTTGAATTAGTTGTAGCACCAAGAAAGTATTTCTACAAATTTGAATTCTATCCAATCACAAACTCAGCTTCTGCAATCTCCTGTGCTCTGATACCATGTAGAAATTTTAATACAAATTATGTGTTTCCTGGATTCTCCTGATGTAACAATTATATGCCATTGTTAAATATAGAATCACTTCTACTAATATTCTTGCGGAATTTAAAAAATGATCGCCAATTCTAATATCAAGAAGAAAGATCAATCACACATAACATAGATGTTTTACCGGGAAAGGACAAAACTAAAAACCCCACTATCATATATTATGTATATATCATGGATCATGAAACAATCTCATACAAAACTCTAATCCAAGAGCTCTCAGTACAATATACAATCGTCTCACACTGTCATACAAAAATTGACAAATTCATGTGCCAATTTACTACTTCCAAACAGCTTGCCTCCTCTGTGCAATCCCTGCTAATGGAAATCCCTGCAATGAATGAATTCCTCTTTCCTAGGCTGCACATTCCTCATGGGAACATCCAATGTGTGTGTGGTTGCATGAGTGCACTCACTAATGTCACAATTGATAGTCAAACTATCCCTTTCACCTGTTATCTCAACTGGGTCTCCACTGGATCTGACATGCATGTAGTTAACAATGGTAAACCTTCAGTTGCATGTAAGATCACTGATTGTGAATTAGTTAATAATTGATTCGTCGATCTCTCACAGTTGTAATTTCAGTTACAACTAGTACAACTAAGCTTAACTCACTTAATTGATTTAAACTACTTCACAACTCACATAACTACACATCCAACTCTGTTACAACTTCGAATCACTCAGTTACAACTAATTCAACTTGCATGTCCCACCAGTCAACCTTTGAACTCGAATTTCCTATAGCTAACGGATTTTCCACTTAAGTTTACTATTTCCAAGTGCTCATTGAGAATAGAATAATATTTATTGTCCAACCATTATTAAGGGATAATAATAGTCGACATACATCTATAAATAGAATTCTTTCACCATCTATAAATAGACATCATCTATAAACAAAATTTGCTCATCATCTAAAAAATAGACTTCCACCTAAAAAATATCTTGAGGCTCCATCCTAGTGTAGGTGCATAATTTTCACTAAGATATTCTTGTTGAATCTCAACACTCCCTCTCAACAAGAAAGGGATTATCCTTCACCTCGATCCTGTCTCTATGGTATTCGAATTTTCTCCCGGTGAGTACCTTCGTCAGAATGTCTGCATCTTGATATTTTATAGGAATGTTCTGAAGCAACATGATCTTCCACTGCACACAATCTCTGATATGATGATACTGGATATATGTATGCTTAGATCTATCATGTAACATAGGATTAATCGAGAGTTTAATGCAACATTGATTATTACAATGAATCATTGTCGGATCTAAATGAGAACCAAAAAAACCAACCAAGATCTTTCTTATCCAGATAGCCTCACATGCATCTTGACTCGCTACCATGTATTCCACTTCTGCTAAACTGAGTGCCATGGATCTCTACTTCCTGTTGTACCAAGAAAAATCTGTAGATCTGATACTAAATATACCCCCTGATGTGTTCTTTTTGTCCATTGGGTTGCCCACCCAATATGCATCCATGAAGCCATGCAACTTCACCTCATCCGTCTGTCTGTACCATATACCATACTCAGATGTGCCCCTCAGTTATCTCAGAACATGCTTACTCGCCTTCCAAAAGAGCTTGGTAGGCTTAACCATCACTTGACTCAGCTAGTTAACCACATAGCAAATGTCTGGTCTCGTGTTCACTAGATACATTAGCGAACCCACTAACTATCGATAGACAGTAGCATCCACTACCTCTCGAGAAGTAAAATCCTCTTTCTTCCATTTTCCTAGAAGCGGACTATCCATGGGTTTGGATCTCTCCATGTGAAACTTACCCAGTATCTCCCTTGCATACTTGCCTTGAGACACAAAAATTTCACCATCTCGCTGCCATATTTCCAATCCAAGGAAATAATGAAGAAGGCCCATATCCTTCATCTCGAACTCCTTTGCAAGGTCCTCCTTGCATGAGTGTATCATTTTCTCATCACCAGTCAGTATTAAATCATCAACATAAAGAAAAATTATTAAAAGGTTACCCTCCACCACAATTTGGTATAGGTTTACATCCTATTCAATTTTGGTGAAGCCCAGTCCATTGAAATAGTTGTCTATCTGAGTGTACCAAGCACAGGGTGCTTGCTTCATCCCATACAACGCTCTTTTGAGTCGTCACACATGTGAATCATTGTTGAAGATCTCAAATCCTTTAGGTTGATCTATGTACACTTATTCCACAATGATACCATTGAGAAACACAATTTTTACATCCATTTGATGAATGCGCCAGCCCATCTGCGTTGAGAATGCAAAGATGGATCTTATGGAAGAGTACCTTGTGACAAGTGCAAAGGTATCATAATAATCTATCCCCTTGATATGTGAGAAGCCCCAGGCCACAAATATGGCCTTGTATTTCTCAACACTTCCATCATTAGATTGTTTTATCTTGTAGATCCATCTCGAACCTACCACTGATTTGTCGACCGATCTTGGGACAATTTCCCATGCACTGTTTTTGACAATGGAGTCATACTCCTCCACCATTGCATCAACCCAAGTGGGATCCTACACTACTTTCTGAAAGGAAGATGGTTTAGTCATAATACATTTTCTCATGAGAGCCTTGTATCCAGTAAATCAATCAGGAGACTGTCTCTTTCTTTGATGTGAAGTAGGGGCTCCTACATTCTGTGCAACATCTAGTCTCAATCTATCAGCTTACGTCGTGCGCTTTCTACCATTTCTGATAGATGGCTCTGCATGAGTGGCTTCATCCACTCCATGAACCTCCTCATGTAGCTAATCCACATCTTGAGACTCATCTTTGGAAACTGACAGTTCCTCCTCCGCATGCAACTCTATCTCCCTCTCAAGCGACAACCACATGGATTTACCCTCATCGAATTTTATATCCCGTCACATAACAATCATATTACTGTTAGGAAAATACACATGATAATTATGGGGTGTTTCTATGTACCCCACAAATATCCCAACATTAGCATTCAACTCTAGCTTCTTCCTGGCTTTCTTGGTCACATGCAAATAAACAGATGAGTCGAAAATTTTAAAATGAGAAACATCAAGTTTCTTACCAATGAAAGCTTCTTCAGGTGTACTCATGCCAAGTACTCTATAAGGACAATGGTTTTGCACATAAACCGCAGTGTTGCATGCTTCTGCCCACAAATGCATTGGTAGGCCCTGATCATGCAACATCTCTCATGTTTCACCCATGATCGTTCTGTTCTTCCTCTCCCTGACCCTATTGTAAAGTTTTATCATCATTGGATGAATAGTTATTGAAGGACTCCAAATAACAGTGTTTAGTAATTGATGTTATATTATATACTGTTTTTTTTAGACAAGATAAAATATTGTTGGGTATAATGACATATACTGAGAACTCCATGTTAAAACACTTGAAATAGCATATCATATGAATCCATGCTTCATCTCATGTATCAAAATATCTTATGTTGGATGCACTCTATACTCTGTTTCCTGCATGTTTAATACGCCATGATAAAGCATAGTCAATATAATTAATATAAGGTTTCTTGTTGTTCCATTAATTATAATACAAGGGAAGTTAAACATCATAGCTACTTAGAAATTGTTCAATTAAACCTTAATACTTCAAAATATACTCACAACCCATACTTAACCCAATGTCTATCAATTCTTCAGTTAGCTCTTATTTGTATGTTAGCACCTATTAGAAGACATCCATGGATGAGTGTAAATTAATTATTTAAATAAAAAAATCATAACAAAGATAAAAATTTAAGTAAGATCAAAAAACGTAATTACTCACAAAGTTTGCAATCAACTATTTTAGTCCTCCTTGTCCTGTCTTGTCTTGTGTACACTGTACTGAATGGGTTTCTTTTTTTATCTACAACAAAACAATTGAAAATTAGTATTTCATGCGATAATTAAATTCGATGTACATAAAATAATAAATTAATGATTGCATGCCTCTTATGCACATTGTAATTGTTTGGATGGCTCCTTCGACGATGCAATTATGTTCATTTCTTTTACCATCTCCTTGTACACTTTTTTGGACATCCCCACTAGCATGTATTGGTTTTTCCCTCATTTTTCCCTTGGAATTTCCATGACATTCCTTAAACAACACACATCATTAATTTAAATGTACAAATAAATCAAAGATATGAAATTTTTAATACAACTTAAAGAACTTTCCTTGTTGTCTTGTTGGGATGAGCTACCATTGTGATTTCTACAATAAGTTGTTTTCCTTGAACTTATATTGGCAATATTCTATCAAAAAAAGATATGAATCATCAAATATAAAAAATATGAATTTAGTTTACAAAATAAGATTAATAGAAGAACCGATGCTCTATAAATTAATAGAAGCATCAATTCTCTATTAATTAATAGAAGCACCTATGCATCATTACTATTTATTGCGCACGTCAAAACATGAGAATAATTTATTTTTATTTTTTTTAAACTCTGTGGTGTTGTTGACAAGAACATGATCATGAATGCGCTTTGTTATTGGGGGAGCACTAGTGCACTTTGTTATTGAGGGAGCATCGGTGCGCTTTATTATTGGGAAGAGAACTGACACACTTTGTTATTGAGAAAGCACCAGTGTACTTTGTTATTGGGGAGCAGCATGATGCATTTTAGTTATTATAAAAATAAAAACAATATTTTAGTAGTTTATATTAATAGCTATTATTGGAAACACTATGGCGTTATGTTTTGGAGCACCGATGCGCTTTGTTATTGGGAAGAGAATTGTTTCCCATAGTTGACTTACGAGCATTGATGTGCATGATCGACTTAGGAGCACCTATGTTGATGACATGAACATGTGCAACGATGCGCTATTCCTGTACAATGCACATCACAAACTGCAGAATCATTTTTTTTTTAAGAAAATGGAAAGTCACAAGGTTTGGGATCCAATGCAATGAGTGATCCCATTGAAACAGATACCAAGTGCCTCATACACTATAATGTCCCTTTCCAAATAGGAGCTCGAGAGAGGAGGCTTAATGGTCTAAACTGCCCCATTATACTATAGCTAGAGCCAAAGAGGGGTAAACAGGGTTACTAGAGGTCACTCCAGTCACAAGTGTTATATTCAGAAAGTGACATTGAGATAAAAAGGGTTAAAAGCTCTTTTAAGTCATTATGAGCTAAAAATAGAAGTCAACAGTGAATTAGGGTTTTAGCAGTGATTTAGGGTTTTGGAAGTCAACAGTGAATTAGGGTTTCAGCATGATTTAGGGTTTTGGAAAGCTATAAAGGAAGGGTCAGCGACCTTGTTCATCATTATGAAGATTATGACTTGGCATTGAGGAGAAGAGGTGCATCTCAGGAGAGATAGTTCATTGTATTTCAGGAGGAAGACACCAGTTGGTTGATTTCGATTTTGAAAGACACACCCTAGTCACCGGGAAGATCATCCAGGTCTTCCATCATTCTTCATTGATTCCGCAGTGCTCCCATATTCCGGGTATTATATTTTAGTTGCTTATTTGTATTCCGACTAAGATCCTTTTGTCTTTTGATCTAGACAAGTGTTGTTATTTTATTCAGCCGCAGTTGCTTATTTGTATTCCAGCTAAGATCCTTTGTTTGTTGATCTAGTCGAGTATTGTCAGTTTATTTAGCCGCATTCATCCATTTTGTAATCCATGGAGATATCATAATACAAACTTTGCATTCCTTTGTCGCGTTTATTATTTGTATGATCATTTATATGTTGTAAACCTTTGATCCTACACACACATTAGCAGTGTTTCCTAGACTAGCCAAGTCAGGAACATTACAGTGGTATCATAGCTTTAGTCCTCCTAGCCTGTGACTAAAGACAATGAGTGCAGTAGAAGACCTAGAGGGTCGTGAACACATAGGTGATGAATATGTCACTTACAACAGGCATCAGGAAAGAAGGCATAGGCCTGATTTCCCCCCTTTTCCTCCTAGATCAGAGGAAGAGGAAGAGGCACATAGAGAAGCAAAGAGAAGGGCAGAGCATGAGGCTGAGCGCGAGGTAGAGAGGATGCTAGGAGACAGATATGAGGGAACAAAGGGCAGTGGCAAGGCCCCCGTATATCTAGAGGAAAATTTCATGCAGGTTATCAACAATATGTTAGCTAGTCAACGGACCATGTCTCAGTCCTTTGCATAGGTGGTTGATATATTGGCTAGAGTGGGCACCCCAGATACACAAGTCTCACATGTAGCACAGGGGAACTCGGGAGAAGGCAGTAGACCCCAGTCACCCTCTTGCACATACACCTTTGTGATTAGGATTCCAAGACTCTTGTTTCCCAGTTTCCATAGGGCACCGCCACCGATAGCATAGAGGCCACCCACTCATGTCGACGACATTGTAGAGTATAGGAGGGAGTACGCAGCATTGGGTCGTGACTTCCATCAGGACATGACCTTAGTCGAGTACTATGGACTTAGACTCAGGAACTGGCCCAAAGAGCCGCAGAGGGGAGGACCACAACAACAACAGGGGCATAACCTCGATTTCATCTGAAAAGTTGGGAAACTCACCATTGTTAGGACCCTGAAATTCCCTTTTTCACTACACCTTTTGATCATTCAACCCTCTCATTTCCTAAGCTAAATGACTACTATAATGAGCACTAAGACCCTTTTTCCTAAGGTACGAACTATTCATCTTTCTTTTATGTTTTCATTTACTTAGCATGTTTGATTGAATACGATCACATATTTTACCCATGAAATAATTCAACTAATGATCAAAATGATAGAA
Source organism: Picea engelmannii (assembly GCA_009831015.1). NCBI lineage: Eukaryota > Viridiplantae > Streptophyta > Pinopsida > Pinales > Pinaceae > Picea > Picea engelmannii. The sequence goes on along the minus strand of ML801929.1, from coordinate 55,448 downwards.
CAACCACTTTGAGGATCGGGTCGTTGTTGACAAAACTACGTGCAATTCCTGGGAGCTGTTACAGGATTGCTGCAACGGATGCCCATTAATCCTAGAACATGTTATAGGACTTCTGCAACAAATGACCATCAATCCTGGAAGTTGTTACACAACTGCTACGATAGAATCCTATTAATCTCGGAAGTTGTTACAACAGACGCCACCAGTCCTGTTGTGATACGACTGTTGCAACACCTGTTGATTAGAATGCTGGCTCACAATGTTGATGGAGGAGAATTAAAGATTTGATGTTTATGATATCTAACGAATAGCCTGAGAATCGGGGATTCTCAGGATTGCTCTGTTTCTAAACATTGATTGACTCTGACTTTAAATAGCAGAGCTTTTATAATGTAAAGGTTGGTTAGTCTTTTGGTTTGAATGGAAGAAAGGAATGATTATTGTACTCAACATCTTTTTGGCAAATGAATGAAGAACTGGATTGAATTTCTTTATCATACTGTGATCTATCTCTTTGAGTGGATTCAGTGAGAAGGAAAGGTTCCACCTTCTTCACCGATTCCCCTCTGTTTCAAATTCTAGATTTAGTTGTTTTCATTGCAATTGGTTTAACTATTGGATGTTTCTGAATGCAACTGTTGTTACAGTTTAGTCCCTTCCTGATAAATGCACATAGATTTGTCTCATGAGAATTAGAATTCAGTAGTTGAGCATGGCTGGAGAGTTACTTTTCCTTTTTCTGCATTAAGTTTAAATCTTGTTCTGGAGAATTAAAAGTGTGAATTAGCTTCTTGCAATAAGTAGATTTCCCTTCAACAATAGCATAGAATTTCTTCCTGCAAAAGTAAATTAGAAAGTTAGATAGGGTAGGCAATTCATGGTGTTGTAGATTCATCAATTTAGATTGCAATTATGATTTTAAGTCTGTAGCACTCCAGCTATATCGGCACAATTGTGTCCACAATATTGTTTGTTTGTTTTTGTTAGAAGAACTTCCCTACTGCAATTAGATTAGAGATGCTTCCAGTATCTAGCATAGACTGTGCAAAATTATCTTGAAATAACAGACTTCCCTGGGTTGACAATTTATATTGAACACTTTGATTTTCCATTTAATTAGACAATTAAAGTGCCCAACATTTTGGCGCCATTGTCGGGGAAGATAATTGTAGATTTTGGTAAGCACACTAGTTTTTTTTTTTAAGGAATGAATAGTCTACATGAATAACCAAACGCAAGAATGAACCCCCCAAAATACTAACATTGCAGGCACCAGAGGACGTGGAGGAAGAAATCCTAACATATTGGGAAGACAGAACATTGTTGAAGAGATTATAGCCAGAGCAGATTCTTCTTCAGGATCCATTTTTCACCCTGCCAAACCTCCAAGAGGACGTGACCCCCAGTCAGCAGAAATACCCCCTCTTGAAACATCGTTCTCATCAAGGGTTGAAGTTGAAGTTGTAGTTGAAAGCAAATCTGAAGATTTGTCACCAACAAATCAGCAAGAAACACTAGAGAACATTGAGGATCAAGGCAGTATAGCCTCAAACCGAGAAAACTTGGAAGAAGTTGTTTATCAGATCAACGGTCGGATAGTCACTAAGGAAGAGTGGGACGTTGTTCATATTGAGTGGAATGAGAGAGAACATATGGAGAATCAAGTGAATAAAGAAGAAGATCTCTACCAAGAGAATCCACAGAACAACAAGGATCAGGTAAACAATGAAAACACTATCCCTACCCTGGTTTTTCCTATTTCTGATGTCCCCACACGAGGGATGGCTCCTATGAAAAACATACCTCTCTCGGCTCTCCCAAATTTTCATGGATTATCTACTAAAGATCCGGATGAGTTTCTGTTTGAATTTGACATTTTGTGTAGAATCTATGACTACACTACCACTGCGCAGAAGCTCAAACTGTTTCCAGCCACATTAAAAGGAAATGCATTAAGATGGTTCATGAGCCTTGGAGGGGAAAACATATCAACATGGATGCAAATGAGGCAGCTTTTCCTACACAAATACCAAGACTACTGTCGAACAAGGGAACACAGAGAGGAGTTATTCAAAATGTCACAGAAGGAGGACGAGACCCTTGAAGACTTTGTGGAGCGACTCTAATACAATCTACAGCGTTCTGGCCATCCGGATGTGAGTAAGGACATTCTGAAAACCATCTTGCTAAAAGGAGTTACAGAAGATTGCTTAGATATGTTGAATATGCTTGGTAAAGGATATATATCTAAGGAATCCTATGAGGACATTGTAGACCTCTGCAAAATATGTTCTCAAGGGTCTACAAGAAATAAGTCATCTACCAAGGATACTACTTTTTCAAGGGTACAAAAATCAGCAAATGGAGGAGAAACAAGAGAAAAAATAGGTAATCTATTAGAAAGTTTCAAAACAGAGATGATTAACTCTTTTGCCTCACAAATGGATACTTTGCAGGTCAAACAGAAACAAGCAGAACCAAAGCAAGTATTATGCATTTTCTGTCCAAAATGCAGAAAGAAACATCCATCAAGGGAGTGCCCACTGAACAGTGTCCAGGTATGCCTTATTTGTGAATTAGACCATGCCACTGACCAATGTCCTTCTCTACCAGGGGTAAAAGCATCAATGAAAGCAACTAATGAGGAAGCAGAGGCTGTCTATATGATCACACAAAGAAGACAATGGTAGCCAAGAGGTCAAGGTATGAATTCTCAATTCTCTCCTCCAACATTTAATTATTGGAACAATCAGCTACCTTATGGTCAGTCGAATTCTCCCCCTCCAAATCAAATGCCACCCTCTTATCAGGATCCCAATTCATGGTTACCTATGCCCCAACAACCGAATCACTATGGACAATGGAACCCATATGGGAGAGGTCCTCAACAACAACTCAGTTATCCAAACCAACATCAACCAAACTTCTTTCAACATCAGTTCCAACCTCCATACCAGCAGCAGCAGTTGTAATTGCTTCCCAATAACTCACCAAACAATCCTCCCTTAAAACCTCAGATGTCTATGCAACCTAACCCAAACCCAAATAATAAGTCTGTTTAGAACATAGACATACTTAATGTGCCAGCCTTATCTATTACTTATATGCCCTATGATGAAATACATTTAAGATCAGGGAGAATAGTTGAGCCAATAGTTGAAGATGCTCCATCTTCATAATCTGATAAGGAATCAGGGGAGAAACCATCTGTTGATACAGAAGAAATTGACCAGCTTATTCTAGAATCAGCAAACCCACCATTTCCTGAAAGACTGAAAACTGCTAAGCCTATGGAATTACCATCTTTCAATCTCCTTGGAGAATTGCAAAATCTACACGTTAATATTTCACTACTGCAAGCAATAAGGGATGTCCCTATTTATGCCAAGACCATGAGGGATCTTTGTATCAGAAAACCTGGACGAAAACCTAAGGATCCCCTCACAGTGCATGTAGGGGCGGATTTGTCTGAGCTAATGCTAGACAAAACTCCACCTATTAAATATGGCGACCCAGGAAACCCAACTGTCACAGTTAAAATCGAACAGACATCTATTCAGCATGTATTAGTTGATTTAGGGGCAACAATTAATATCATGCCAATAGAAACTACACAGTTGTTTCAACTCAGAGTAGAAATATGACCTACTCCTATTGTTCTAGAATTAGTTGATCGCTCTACCATCAGACCAGAAGGAGTAATCGATGACTTAATTATTTCAGTAGACTCATGGGAGTATTCTGTTGATTTTGTCGTGTTGCATCCCAAATCCAGTCTGGGAGGCCATCCTCTAATTCTGGGACGACCATGGTGTTGGAAGATTGGTTGTTGTCATTGATGTCAACCCTAGTCATGGGTTTTGGACCAGAAGATTGATGAAGTTATTTGGACATGAAGGAAAATGAAAATGAAGATACAACACCCATGGATGGATAGTATACATCATTCT